>RYZW01000368.1:5977-25382 GCA_004367215.1 Colletotrichum trifolii
AATTATCTATAATAAGAAGTAATTTTATTACTATTGAGATAGTTATAAGCTAGTATTAGTATGAATACTATTATTAGGTAAAATTGATAGTTAAATCTATATATAAAGTAAAAAGCTTAGATACTATTCTAAGTATAGAGTAAAAGTAACTAAATAATACCCTATAGTCTCTAATAATTAGGATTATAATGATATATTAATATTAAAGTATTACTTAATAAATACTTAATCCCTAATATTATTAGTCTAATATCATAAGTTATAAGTTAACTAGATAATAAGTTTTTTTAAACATTTATAAGCTATTTATTAACTATAATACTCAGTATAATCTTATTAAAACTTAGTTTAATAAAATAATAACTTTAGTTATAATAGTTATTGCTAGATATCTCCATACTTATTCTATAGTTTTTTATAGGTAGCTATATAGATTTCAAGAAGATTTTAGTTCTATTATAAAAGTATAGTATACTACTACTCTAGGTACTAGACTATACTAAAGATAGTTAAGATATAGAAGAGTAATAGATTACGGAATACCTAGCTTTTATAAGTATTCTATTTTATTGTATTTTTAAGAAGTTTATAAAGATTCTTAACTCTATAACCTTAGTATTTATTTTTAGCTATATATACTAAACCCTAACCTAAGTAAAGTTCTCTTTACACAGATTATTACTATAAAGTCCTCTCCTACTATTGGTTTAAATGTTAAAACTAAGGTTATAATTATCTATAATAATAAGTAACTTTATTACTATTTCAATTAATTATAAACTAGTATTAGTATAAATACTACTATTAAGTAAAGTTTATACTTAAATCTATATATAGGGTAAAGAGCTTAGATATTATTGTAAGTATAGAGTCAAAGTAATTAGATAATTATTATAATTAATTAATTATATTAGTAAGGTTATTACTAGCTATCGTATTTCTAATATCCTATCTAAATTATAGCTTTTCTCTCTCTCTCTCTCTCTCTATATATATATATATACTATATATTTAAGAAGTAAATCTATAGTATGAAACCTTTTATTTAATTAGCTTGAATAAAGAAGTCGATCTATCAAATTACCTACTACTATAGCTTTAGCTATCTTACTATCAATTTAACCTAGTAATTCGATTAAAATACAGTAAAAAGAAACAACTAAGTTCTCAAGAATACATCAGTAAAATTAGAGAAGTATTTTGAATACCTTTAAAGCTGAACTAAATCTTTTAGCTAATAAATCTAGTAGTAATAGTAAGTTTTATTTTCATATATTTCTATTATTACTAATTTCTATTATTTTACGAATATAATTATAATCCTACCCAAAAGAGTCTAAGCTATCTAATATCTTGACTACTCTTATTATATATTGATTTAAATATTTAAAAAGTAATCTATATTATTAACTTAATAAATCTATTTATTGGAAATCTTTTAAAGTAAATTAAAAGATAGATTTTACTTAAGACAATTTACCTTATTTCTCTATAGTAAGAAAAAGTACATAATTATATAAGTTACGCTTAATAGTTTGAAAGAAATATCGTCAACCGTTTACAATATCCCCCTACAATATGATTACATAATGCATACTGCGAGTCACAAACGAACCCGGCTCGTCGCGCGCAGTTCGAACCGCTAAAGCCAGTGACGGCAGTAATACAACAAGCTCCTATTAAAAGCCACTCTCATTATCGCCTCTGCAAATTATTCAAATACTGTCCTCAGCCTTGGCTACCGCAAAATCTCCGACTTTACTTTAGACAAACTGCCTTCTCCTCACCTAAAATGTCCATCCCGAACCAAGCTCTCGAAAAGGTGAACAAGCATCCGAGGCAACTGGCAACGGCATTGCGATTGACACAATCACTAGTTGATCCGTGAAATAGAGACGCAGGCCATCGCAGCCCAGCACCAAATCGGACAGACCCGCACTCAAATTACCGCAAAGCAGAGAGAGATGCGCATGGTTCGGTTAACTCTGGAGGAGGTTTCAGCACTACCTCCTACTTCGAGTGTGTTTGAGGGTGTCGGCAAGATGTGAGTCAATTCACATGAAACTAGAGAGTTATTTGAGATGGCATCGCAAATATTATAGTGAGGCTGACGTTTCAACCTCGCTGGCAAAGGTTTGTGTCTCTTTCAACGCCTCAGCTGACCAAAAAGCTCGGAGGTCAAATTAAAGAGAAGGAAGTCGAAGTGGAGAACTTGGGCCAGAAACTGCACTACCTGGAAACGACCTTTAAGAACAGCCGCCAGCACATTGACCAGATGCTCAAGGCGCAGTCGTGATTTAGACCAGCCGAACGACTATTGACGCAATGGAACAATCGATTGGGCCAGTATATAGTTGCAATACATTGCATAGCTTGCATAGCCTGCAGGCTAGAAAAGCGAGATATAATATAATTATAACAGAAGCTACAAATAGAAAGCAGGATCACGAAGTAGTAGGGAATATAATTAAGCGGAGCCTGTATAGCTTCTTTATAGGAAACAATTATAGTTTCTAGTTCTCTAATTAGCTAATAGTAAACTAGTTTTGATTAGCTACTAGCTGCTAAGACTAACTATAACTAGTCGATGGTTTAATATTACTTATATATTAGTTAAATATTAGGTTTTACCTTACTTCTTATAGTACTTATATCAGAGTTAAGCTAGTAGGTATATTGTATTTAATACTATATAGAGAAAATAAGTTTTTTCTTTATGTACTTATAAAATATAACTTTAATAATAATATATCATACTTTAATAACTTTTTGCTCTTTTTTATTACTAGAATTTTAATTATTATATCTTTATTTCCCCGCTTAATATAGTAGTTTAACGTCTAGCTAGCTCTTACTATTATAGTAAGAATAGTAGGTTCGAATCCTATAACAGGCAAGCGTAACTAGTAGCTATATACTTTCTAATTATATAAACTAATTATAGTAACTACTACTAGCTATTAGCGCTTACTAATAATTATTAATATTAATAGCTAGTAACTATTAATATAATAGCTAGTAATAAGTACTACTAACTAGCTAGTATTTAGTATTATATTACTATAATCTTTAAAGAGTAATTACGACTAATAGATATAAGCTTATATATATTTTCTATTTATTAGCTTTTATATTAACTAATTACGTTTACTACTTAAAGTTTTCTCTATTTAAATAGTTCTTTAATACTAGTAGTATCTATAGGGTAAATAAGGCAAGAGCTGATAACTAAGTATAACTACTTTTGGAAAGTCCCGGAGAGGCATATAACTTTAAATAGATCAGAGACCTTTAATATAACTACTATATTATATCTTTACTTCTTTAATCCTACATCTTTTTATTTAGAGCTTCTAAATTTAGATTTCTTTAAAAGAATCTCTAGGAATTTCTAACGGATTTCTTACAATTCTTTTTATATTTGTTATTATAAGACTAATAAGTATACTATGTCAGTATTATTTCTTAGATTCTTATAATAATTCAAATCTAGATAAGTTTTAATTTAATTTAATTATAACTTTATCAGGAATTTCATATAGCTATTTATAATACTAATACTAGCTTATATATTTTAAAAGCTTATTTGATTCTAACTTATTATAACTTTCATAAAGTAGTTATAAACCTATATATTTATTTTCTATTATTATTGAAAGCTTCCGTTGTAATAAATATAAGTAATTATAATAATAATCATGATACTTATTCTATTATATAGTTATACTAGTTGATATAAAGTATAGATAGGCTATTTTTAGGTATTCAAATACTTTAGCTAATTTGAATAAATTATACTTTTAAATAACCTATATTAAGATTATAGATTATATTATCTATTTATTATAGCTTAAAGTTAAATAATATTTTATAACTCTTAGAACTACTTTTAAATAGTGAATATTGAGAAAGCCTTTTCTAATCTATTACATTACTTCTTTTATAAACTACTTAGAAGTTAGATGTTTTACTAATAATACTTTTAGTATTATAAATTAATTATCTCAGAATTGTACTTTGTATAAAGAATATTTAGTACCTAGTTAGAATTTATATCCTAATATATTTAATACTAATATGTATAGCTATACATACTTTAGATTTGTAAATTATAATAATAGTAACCAAATATTATATAATACAATATTTCTAATTATAAGTAATCTTACTTAGTAATACTATCATCGGTTACGCTATACTATAAGGTATATAGTAACTATATGTACTACTATATATATAGTAATATACCTTCTATACCTTACTAGTAATAGGTACTAATTATCTAGTCTTAGGTGTAGCTTAATATATTGTAATTAGTAAGTATTATAGATCTAAAGCTTTATATATTATTATATATCATATAATATAACGTAATAATAGTAAGTAGCTAGAATATTACTTTATACTTATATAGTAAGATTATACATAGTACATATTACTCTCTAAATAGACTAATACTAAATAGTTTATAAGCTTTCTCTTACTACTATACTATATATTAGTAAAGTTTATCATAGTAGAAAAAGTATTTATAATACCTTATATTTTGAAATCTACATAGAATAAAGAATTATTAGATTTATTATTTAGATATTTTAGATTACTCTTCATTCTAAAACCTAATTAGAAACCTCTAAACTATAGTTTAATCTTTTATAAATACTACTATAAAGGAATTCACTCTATACTTTTACTTTAGTTTGAGATAAAGTATTCCTTATAGTATTATTAACAAGTAAATTATATACTTAATATAGTAGTTATATTAAAAGTCTCTAATCTATTGAAAGTTATATACCTCTCCGGTATCTTTTAAACGTAGTTATACCTAGTTATTAGCTTAGCTCTTACTTTATTTACCCTGTAGATACTATTAGTACTAAAGAATTATTTAAATAGAAGAAACCTTAAGTAGTAAATATGATTAGTTAATATCATAGCTAATAAATACGGAAAATACGTTATGAAAGGAAAGTATAAGCTTTATCTTTATCGTAGTTTTTATTATAGGATTTTACTAGTTTATGATATAATACTTACTATTAGCTACTATTACTCATTACTAGCTATTAATAGTCACTAGCTATTACTTATTACTAGCTATTAATAGTCACTAGCTATTAATAGTTACTAGCTATTAATAGTTACTAGCTATTAATAGTTACTAGCTATTAATAGTTACTAGCTATTAATAGTTACTAGCTATTAGTCGTTATTAGTAAGAGCTAGTAGTTAGTAATAATTACCATACTTAATTTATATAACTAGAAAGTCTATAATTACTAGTTATACTTATTCATTATAGGACTCAAACTTATTATTCTTACTATAAAATAGTAACAACTAGCTAGATATTAAACTACTATATTAAGTAGGGTTATATATTATATATTTCGTTACTTTTACTCTATACTTCAAATAGTATCTAAACTCTCTTCATATATAGATTTAACTATTAACTTTAAATAGTAATAGTATTTATACTAAAACTAGCTTATAACTAGTTAAAATAGTAATAAAGTTACCTATTATTATAGATAATTATACCCCTAGCTCTAATATTTAACTTTATAGTAGTAAAAGACTTTATAGTAATAATTAGGTCGAGTTTTATCTAGGCTAAAGTTTAGTATATATAGCTAAAAGTGACTACTAAACTTATAAAGTTAAAAACTTTTGTAAACTTCTCAAAAATAGAATAAAATAGAATACTAAAAACTAGGTATTCTATAATCTATTACTCTTCTATATCTATATTTTTATAACAGAACTAGAATCTCCTCGAAATTTATATAATTACCTATAGAAAACTATAGAATAAGTATAAAGATATCTAACTATAACTATTATAACTAAAACTATTATTTTATTAAAATAGGGTTTACTAAAATTATCCTAAGTATTACGATTAATAAGTAGTATATAGATATTTCAAAAAGTATTATCTAGTTAGCTTATAACTTATTATACTAAACTAATGATATTAGGGACTAAATATTAATTAAATAATACCCTAATATTAATATACTACTATAACACTAGTTATTAGATATTTTAGAATATTATAATAATATAATTATAGAAACTTTAAAAACTTCTTAATTATATTGAGAATATCTATACTTATACGAGTATTATTTATATATTAGTTATATTTAATATATTAAGATGATATACTAATAATAATAAGCTAAGTCTTACCATATTTATATAGAAATTATGAATTAACTTATATTAGTAGTAGAGAATCTTTTTATTAGTAATATAAAGTCTTATCTTAGTAGTAAATAAACCTTAGTCTAGAAATATTAAAATTATAGATATTAAGGTTATAATGAATATTTAAAAATAGTAATTTAGAATTTATAGTAATTAAATATCTCGAGGTATTTAAATTATATATTATTAAACTAATACTAAAATACTAGTAAAAGGTCAAAGGAATAATATAAGTGTTAACTATAGAAGAATAGAGAGTTCAAAGTAATATCTGAAAATAGTACTAGTATTAGTAGAAATAGTAGTAATAATAAGAAGTTCGGATTCTATAGAAATAGGGAACTTCGCTATCTATATAACTAAAATAGAATTTATCTTCAGAAAAATTAACCTTATATTATATAGAATATTCAAAGTTCCGAGACATACAGGCTACTGAAGGTTTAAATATCAAATACTCTAATATTAAAGCTTAACTAATTTAGAGTATAATTAATATAGGTTATAGAACCTAAACTCTGAAAACTAGTTTGCTAGAATAAATAGAAAATATAGGGTTATACGAGTATTTAGAGACTACTGAAGCCTTTTAATACCTTCTTATATAGAGAAATAGAATATAGAGTAAATATAGACTTAGCTATACCTCTAAATAGAGTAATAGACTTAGCTATAACTCTAACATATATAACTAGAAAAGTATAAAGGTATTGTAGTTGTATTAAAGGTCTCTAATCTATTTAAAGTTATTTACTTGTCGGGACTTTTTAAAAGAAGCTATACTTAGTAGTTAGCTTTTACCTTATATACTTCATAGATAATAATAGAGTTGAGGAACTATTTAAATAGAGGAAACCTTAAGTAGTAATAGTATAGTTAGTTAATATAATATCTAATAAATAGGGAAAGTATAGGCTTATCTATTATAGTTATTTCGTAAAGGATTATAATTATATAATACTAAATCCTAACTAGCTAGCGGCGCCTATCGCTAGCTGTTAATAGTCACTAGCTATTATAGCTATTAGTAAGAGCTAATAATTAGTAGTGATTACTATATAGTTTACGTAATCGGAAGGTACGTAGTATGTGTTTACTTGTCGCGCTTACCCGCTGTAGGATTCGAACCTACTACTTTTACTATAGATAGTAAGAGCCAGCTAGACGTTAAACTACTATATTAGGTAGGCAAAGGTATAAAGGTATAAAAGTATGAAAGTATAAAATTATTATAGATGGAGTTATTAGTTATTTATTATTAAAAAGATTAGTATAGGATAGGTATACTAGTTATAGCTATAAGATATTTAGCCCTAGATTAACTAGAGGTTAGTTGTAGTAATTAGTAGGGGAATACGAAAGCTAAAGTTATATTTTAAGAGGTAATATATTTACTGATAGTTGTAATAGAAAGTGAGCTATTAGTCTTTCTCTATATACTTAAGATAGTTATTTATTAAAATATATTTAGTAAATATAATAATTCTTTAGAGTACTACTAGATTTTAATAATATTAAGTATTATAGTATCCCTAGCTTCTTATCTTGAAGAAATCTTTATAATTTCCTAAATATACTTCTTCTTATTTATTTCTCTTATACAAAGTTAGCTAAATATAATAGTATCATTATACTTTATAGATTTCTTAATTTTAATAGCCATCTCGTATATAATATTTAAAGTTAAAAGATTACTTTTAATACTTCTAACTTTACTAAAATAAGAATATTAAGAATAAATATAATAATACTTATAAAACCTCTCTACTATATAAATACTAACTATTTTGGAAATGCTTAAAAGATACACTATACTAATTTATTAGTAGAAAATACTTCTAGGATCTTAATTTTCCTAGCTTATTATATAGTGTTATATTAATGTATAGAGATATATAACTAAGAGTTCTTTTAAATATTCTAGAGAAACTTGAAAAAGTAATTTCAATTGATTGAGTAGTCAAGTAGTATTATAGTACTTGATTATTTCAAGACTACTTTCTTAGTTATGAGGTTAAACTTATTATACATAGTAATTATACTTATAATGTTATTACCTAAATTACTAAATAAGAGGATTTCAATTTCTAGATTAATAATAATATTAGAGATCTCGGGAACTAATATTCAACCCTTAAGATAAACCTTAGATACTTTCTAGAACTCTTTAAAGACATTCTATCTATATGGGAATATATTAAACTACTTCTCCGCGAAACTAAACCTAAGGTTTAATAGATAATCTTTACTATAATATTTGTATAAGTGACTAGAGAAAAACAATAGTTATACAACTAGTTAGTTCCTATATTCTTAATACTAATACTATACATCTTATTCCCCTTATAAGATTTATTGATATATAGGTTTCCTAATATAGAACCTCTCTATATATAAGGGATCTACTATAAATATAATAACTTATAGCTTTTAAAGTAACTTAAATACCTCTTATATATTACTTTTACTATTCTATTCAATAATATTTAGTTAAATATACTATAAACTTTATAAACCTACATAATAAAAGCATACAATATAGCAGAAATCTAAATGATATATTTAAAATAAAGATATATATGTTTTACAATTACTAATTTAAACTTAGTATTCTATACTATATATATGTAAGTTTATTTTCGAGTATATCACAAAATCAAGCTCTTAAGTATAATTTCAAGTATTTAAGTAACCCTAACTTTAATTTATAGTTTGAATAGATATCTTATTATATTAAACACTACTTCAAAAAATATATTAATAACTGTATTTCTCTAACTAGTAAACTACTACTTTGTGAAGTATTATAGCTAAAAGCCCTAAAAATAACAAAAAAGAAGCCTTCGAGGCCCTTATACTAAACCTTCTATATATCTGAAAAGCCTTTCTACTAAATCATGATATTAATATAATATCATATCTCTAATTTATTAATATATACTATAATATACCTAAATACTAATTAGTTTTCTTTAGCTCTATAGTAATTTGCTAGAGTTTCTATAACTAGTCAGAATGAAATATAAGTAATACAATATTAATCTAAAAACGTAGGATATCTAGGATAGTAGAGATAATAACTAGAAATAAGTTAATTATCAATTTTCAAATGGTTATATATATAATTCCCCCTAAGAATACTTTTAAAATACTATATAGTAATATATTTAATACTTTATTTATATTACTATTCTATAAGAGGGGCCGATGGCTTGCTCTCTACTGCGACTATTAGTAGATATATTACCCCCTAAAGTATAACTTTAACCCTTCTACCTACCCTACTAACTACTATAGCTAGCTTCTAGTTAATCTAGGGCTAAACCCCTTATAGCTATAACCAGTATACTTATTCTACATTAACCTTTTCAATAATAAATAACTAATAATTCCTTCTATAATAACCTTATACCTTTATACTCTTATATCCTCACAGCTATATTACTCAAATATCTCAAGATATTCAATTACTACTAACTATAAATACTCTATTTAAATCATAACCTTAATATCCGTAACCTTAATATCCTTACTAAGCCTAACCTACCCCTAAGATAAGACTTTATACTACTAATATAAAAGTTCTCTACTATTAATATAAACTAACTTATAATCTCTATATAAATATAATAGGACTTAGCTTATTCTTATTAATAGATAACTTTAATATATTAATTAAGTATAGCTAATTTATAAATAATACTTATATAGATATAAATACTTCTAATATAACTAAATAGCGTTGAAAACCTCTATAATTATATTACTATAATACTCTAAAATATCTAGTAACTAGTACTATAATAATGTATTAATATTAAAATATTACTTAATTAATACCTAGTCTTTAATATTATTAGCTTAATATAGTAAATTATAAATTAACTAGATAATCTTTTTTTAAATATCTATAAACTACTTATTAATTATAATACTCGGGATAATTTTATTAAAACTTATTTTAATAAAATAATAGTTTTAGTTATAATAGTTATAGCTAGATATTTCTATATTTATTCTATATTTCTTTTTTTATNTCATAAGTAGTTATATAGATTTCGAGGAAATTTTAGTTCTATTATAAAGTATATAGAAAAATAATAAATTATAGAGTACCTAGTTCTTATAAGTATTCTATTTTATTCTATCTTTAAGAAATTTATAAAAGTTCTTAACCTTATAACCTTAATAGTTACTTTTAGCTATATATACTAAGTTTTAGTTTAGGTAAAGTTTTCCCTAATTATTACTATAAAGTCTTCTATTACTATAAGGTTAAATATTAGAACTAAAGGTATAATTATCTATAATAATAAGTAATTTCATTACTATTTTAACTAGTTATAAGCTAGTATTAATACGAATACTATTATTAGGTAAGACTTATAGTTAATTCTATATATAGGGTAAAAAGCTTAGATACTATTCTAGGTATAGAGCAAAAGTAACCAAATTACTATTCTATAGCACTTATAATTATCTATATTAGATAGAACTTACTCTTCTTATCTACCTATGTATAATTATAGAAATATAAAACACTATATGTATAGTAAGATAAATTATTCATATATTATGTATACTTTTAAAGAGAAGTATATTTTATTTAACAAGTATAAGTTAAATACTAATACTAAAATATATTCTATAATAATATAGTAAACTTTCCCTATGTCTTATAAATATCTTAATAACCGACATAATAATTTCAATAACTCTTTATAGAACAATAAATATAATAATACTATTATATAGTACTAGGTATAATAAAACCTTAGAACTAAGACTACTACTTTTCTTATGTAAGTTTGAATATTATTCTTTAGTAAAAACGTTATTACTTTTAATAAGAATAAAATTATTAGAATTCTCTAAGATTAAGTAGTATTCTATGTTTTTATAAAGAAAGTATTTTAGTAGCGAAAATACTACTATAGCTCTTATGTCTACTTTTGAATTGAAAAGATGTTAGTTAAGTATTAGTCTTTAAAGTATTTCATATAATTTAAGGATTACTAATCTCTTAATCACTATATATTAATAGTTTAATATACTTAAATGAATAGTTGAATCGTCTGTTACTTTTATATTTCTATAAAATCAACTAGTGATAATATACTTTAGTAAGGATTTTCTAACTATGGTACTTAGAATAGTTAGTATGTCTATATTACTTAGTATTGTTATCTTTTATATAATACTATATAATATTCCTTTCCTATTATACTCTATAGATATAGATTATTTTGGTATTATATTTAATACTATTGATAATTAGCTTCAATAAAATAAAGAAATTATAGTTGTTATCTAAGAATAGGGATCTATAACAATACTATTTCATAAAAAGAAAATAAGTATTTCCATATATTTTACAGAAATAGAAATATAGAAGTTTTATTATTGTTTTAGATATTGAGTTATTGTATATTTCTATAATAGCTTTAGTAAAATAGGATATCTAGTTGAATACTATACTTTTAAAGTACTCGGCAAATATTACTACTAATACTAGATATATAATACAACCTCTCATGTTTCCGTCTTACTATTAATAGTAAAATTAACTTTAATCCTGAGATTATTTCTAATATTATCTATATTAATAGTTACTTTATGTTCTATATTATTAATCCTATAAGAGTATTCAATCTTATTGAAATTGTATGAAATACTTTAGTAAAACTAATATAGAAAACGTTTAAGGTATATTAGATTAATATATACTAAGGGTCTTCTAATCTCACTACCACTAATATAAGTATAATCATTTTCATCTAAAGACTTTGGATTAGTGATAGAAATAATAGGATTAATAGTTTATACTATGCCTATTAAAATATATAATAGTACTAGTAAGGCTAAGTATTATTATATATTTATTTATTATATTAAAGTATTTACAGTTACTCAAGAAATATCGTTCTAACTAATATATAAAGTAATTAGTAGTACTACTAAGCTAAACAGCTTTATATTTACTTTATTGATTTTTAGAGTATATTTATACCTCATAGAGGATTCTGTCCTTTCTCCAGATATTATTACCTAGGTTTATATTATATAAAGGGCTATAGAGCAGATCTATTAATATACTAAATATACTATTAATACTACTTTAATAATATATAATAGTCTTAATACTTCTTACATTATATTCTTTCTACTCTTATTCTATATATATATATATATATATATATAGTAAGAGAAAAGTAACTGGTAATACTTATTTTTTTCTTTACTACTTATGGTGGAATATATTCTTGGTTTATCTTATAAGTTTTGAAGTTTTAAGTCTATAGTTATAAAGATATGTGTTGAAAATGATGTATATGGGTTAATAGAAAATTTCTAGTTTCTTCAATTATTATAAATCACAATTCTAGATTTATTTGAAGATTATGAAATCATAAAGAAACGACTACAGTAGTATAAGTTTAAGTATTATAAATAAGTATATTCATTTTATTTACTATTATCCTTAATAGTATAAATACTTTATAGATATTATAGAATATTTAAATAGCTGTTTTAGTTTAGAATACCTTTAGAAATACCTTGTCACTTTAATATAATAATACTATTAGAGTTCTAAGTTTAATCATTTAAAAGATTAGCATAAAACTAAAAATATTTAATAAAACTATTTTACTAGCTAGAAACTTCCAATTGCTAGTTTCTATACTAGTTCTTAAGGAAGAATTAGATATATTAAGTACAATTATAGTATTTCTAAAAATATAGATATTAATTCTATGTTCACGTTTTTTGTTTGCTTAGGGATTTAGTACTAATGTAGTAGTATATAGAAGCTGATAATTCTTTAAAGCTACTATAAACTTATCTAAAATTACTTTTAAGCTTTAGAATATATAGTAAATATTATAGAATATCTTTACTATAATAAAACAATAGTTTTTTGCTTTTTAACTAATTAGTAGGATACTATTTTTATTATGGATATTCAATAAAATTACTTTATTTTTAAAGTTTATAATTTCTAGAAGTAGTATATTCCTTCTAGATTTCAGCTAAAAGCTTTATTATACAGTATATTCTGTAGCTAGACAATAGTTACATATAGTCTTAATATTGAATTTCTATAAGAAGTATTATTAAAATACTAAGAATATTACTTAAAAGATTAATTAAAAAAGAAAGTAATAGTATTTTTATTAATAGTAGTTCCCGCTTAACGTAGTAGTTGAATATCTAGCTAGTTTGTATTATTTTATAACAAGAGTAATAAATTCGAATCCTTTAAGAAGTAAGTATAACTAGTAGCTATATGTTCTCTAATTATATAAACTATATAGTAACTACTACTAGCTACTAATACTTATTACTAACTATTAATAGTTGACTATTAATAGCTAATAATTATTAATAGCTAGTTATTAATAGCTAGTAGTAAGCATTACTAGCTAGTTGATATCTAGTATCACGTAACTATAATCCTATAATATATATATCGGTAACGCTATACCGTATAGTATATACTACCGCGTACGGCATATACGCCTCTATATATATATAGTATATATAGCTATATACCTCTACGTATATAAAATATATATAGCTATATACTTCTATACCTTACTAGTAATACCTATTACTAGCTATAACTTTATACTATAGTAATTAGTAAATGACTATTATACTATAAATCCAGAGCTTTATATACCTATATATATAGTTATATAATATATTAATAATGATAACGAATACTAGAACCTTTTCATATCTATATAATAAGATTATATATAATATATAATTATCCCCTACTAGGTAAATTAATAGTAATTAGTAGTTAACTTATCTATTACTACTATACTATAAATTAGCAAGGTTTTTATACTAGAAGAAATAGTTATAAACTTTTTACCCGAAACTTATATAAATCAAAAAATCATAAGTATTAACTTAGATACTTTAGAGATATTCCCCTTCACCTAAATCTCTTATAAGGAAACCTCTAAATTATATACTAAACTTATTCTATAAGATACTAAAGAAATAAGCTTAAATGATACTTTTTAGTACTAACTAGAAAGTATTTAGTAAACATAATAACTCCTTTAAAATATTACTAGACCTTTATAATATATAAGATTTATAGTATCCTATACCTCTTATACTTAAGAAACCTATATAGTATCTTGAAAACCTTTATCCCTTGTTAAAAGTTTTCCTCTTCCTAAAACCTCTATATGCCCTCTATTAATATATCTAAACTATATCCTAAATTAAACCCTAAATTAAACCTTAATATAATAATAATTTAGATACTTTTAAATTATAACTAATTAATCCTAGAAAAACTTAAACTATATATTAATATAAATCTATTTAGAAAACTCTTTATAATTAACTATAGTAACCTCATAGAAATAAATACTAAAGGTTTTACTATTTATATAATCCCTACTTAATATAGTAGTTTAATATCTAGCTAGCTCTTACTATTATAGTAAGAGTAGTAGGTTCGAATCCTATAGTAGGTAAGCGCGACTAGTAAATACGTATATACTTTCCGATTATATAACGTATATAGTAACCGCTACTAGCTACTAGCTCCTGCCGATAGCTGTTAATAACTATTAATAGTTAACGACTATTAATAGTTAGTAACTGTTAATAGCTAGCGACTATTAATAACTAGTAATTATTAATAGCTAGTAATAGGTATAATAGCTAACTAGTATTAGTATTATATAACTGCGATCCTTAAAGAGTAACTATAATAGATCAGCCTATACTTTCCCTATTTATTACTTATTATATTAACTAACTATATTTATTACTTAAAGCTTTCTCCGTTTAAATAGTTCTTTAGAACTAGTAGTATCTATAGGGTAAATAAAGTAAGAGCTAACTACTAGGTATAGCTTCCTTTAAAGGGTTCCCGAGAAGCATATAATTAAATAGATTAAAGATTTTTAATACAACCTTATACTATTTATATAGTATTTTACATCTACTAATATAACTTCCTAAAAATCTATAACTATAAGCTTTTTAACTACTTTAAAGTAGATTTTAATAAATAGCTTATAATATAATATAATAACTTATTAATTAGTAGTTGTATTAAAGGTCTCTGATCTATTTAAAATCATATGCTTCTCTGGGACCCTTTAAAGGTAATTATACCTAGTTATTAGCTTTTACCTTATTTTACCCTATAGATACTACTAGTACTAAAGAACTATTTAAACGGAGAAAACCTTAAGTAGTAAATATGGTTAGTTAATACGATAGCTGATAAATAGAAAGTATATATAAGCCTATATCTATTAGTTATAGTTATTCTTTAAAGATTATAGTTATATAATACTAAATACTAGCTAGCTAGTAATACCTATTACTAACGATTACGTTAATAATTACTAGCTATTAATATTAATAGCTTTTAGTAAATACTAATAGCTAGTAGTAGTTACTATAAATAGTTTATATAATCGGAAGGTATATAGCTACCGGTTACGCTTGCCTGCCGCAAATCGGAAGGTATATATATACCTACTAGTTATGCTTGCCTGCCGCAGGATTCGAACCTACTACTCTTACTATAATAGTAAAAGCTAGCTAGACGTTAAACTACTACGTCAAGCGGGGTAATAACTTATTAATAAATATATAATCTACTACTTTTAAGAATACTTAATTAACTATAGAATTGAAATTAATATAAAAAGTAAAAAGATTTATACTATATTATACTACCTTACTTAACATAAAGCTTTTAACTATTAGATTCTTATTAAACTTCATATTACAAAGAAATATATCTCAAACCTTAAAACTAACCTTAAATGTTACCCTAAATAGCTTAATAACTTCTTTTAAATAAATAAAAAACTAGAAATACCCCTCTATATTACTAAACCTAAAGTTGAAATAGTAATACCTATAGCTAAAGCCTAGTAAATATCTTAAAACCTTATACAAAATATATAACCTTAACTACTACTTATATATAATATATAACTTCTACTACTACTAATAAGACTACTAATCTCTAAGTAATATAGTATAGAACCCTCTTATTAGTAAGTGATATACTAGGATAATAATCATATATAATACCCTTAGTAACTAAGATATCCCTTATATCCCTCTTCTATTCCCCTATTTAAAAGCTTATCTACTAAATATACTATAGACTTTATAGAATTATATACTAAAAATATAAAATATAATAAAAGCTTCTATAATATTCTTAAGACTAAAATCTATATTTTCTATAATTATTACTTCAAGCTTAATATCCTATACTATATATAAATAAACATCTTTTCTATTATACTACAAAATCAAACCTTTAATTTTTACTTTCAATACTTTATATACCCTAATCAAAACCTATAGTTTAATTAGAAAACTATATATATTCAGGAATACTTTAAAAATAATAAAATCTACTAGATTTACTTCTCTAACTAGTAAATACAACTCTTAGGAACATAATAGCTAAAAATCCTAACTAGAGCAAAAAAGAAATACTTAAGATACTTATTATAAAACTTGCAAACTTCTAGAAAATATGTAAAACTAACTAGTATACTAATAAAGCTTTCTATAACTAGTTTATAAGTATATATTATAATATATTAGAATACTAATTAGTATTCTTCAACTTTATACTAATTTCCTAGAATCCCTATAATTAGTTATACTTAACTATAAATAATATTATAGTATTCTAAAAGTCATAATACTTTTAAAACAACAGAAATAATAGTAATATACCTAAATTGGGTTTAAACTAATTATATATATAATATACTTTATACTAATACTTAAGATTATAGCTATACCTATAACTATTCCTAACTACCTCCAAATGAATACTATTCTCCCCTAACTTCTATATATACATATAATAACAAAAATTACTATATATATATAGAAAAATAAATTATTAATCTATAAAATATACTTTTAAAGAATAGTATGTTTTATATAATAAACATACATTATCCAATAATCCTAAAAACTACTTTATAGTAGTATTTTAAACTTACTTCACTAAATATAAAAATATTAATAACTTTAATAATAACTTCTAGATAATTTAGAGAAATAATAGATATAAAGAACTCGTTACCTAGTACAGTTCGTGTCCAAAAGTCTGAGCCTACCCGCCCCACTTAACATTACCAGGCTAACCTCACGATAACTCCTATAGAGTTTTCTACGATAAAATAATATTATATAGTAATAATAGTAGTATTAAGATAAAGCTGAGAAATGATCCTTTTAATATTATATATATTTACCCGGGGCTTTTTATACTATAGCCTAGTACTAGAGAATCGATTTATAGAAATGCTAAATAAACCTCTAAAATATTAACTACTACGCTAACTATAGGTATCTTTTTATCTCTATAATATCTACTTTATTATTACTTAGGGAGGTAAAATATAGGAATTTTCTATAAATAAACCTCTTTAAATATACTTATATATACTTAATAAAGTTAAGATTTAATAAATAAGCTAGCTAGTTAATTATACTAATTCTATAGATAAAAAGCTATTATATTATAGCTTCTACTTTGTAAATAGTAGTATTATCTTACTAAAAATAATATATATTATTATATATTAGAAGGAAACCTTCCTCTAGAGCTTTAATATAATTCTTTACAGTATACTTATTCTTCTTAGCTTCGGGATCTTTCTCTATAAAAACTAATTTAGACTTTCTTATTTTCTATATAGCTACTTAGTATATTATTATAACT
Organism: Colletotrichum trifolii; assembly: GCA_004367215.1. Classification (NCBI taxonomy): domain Eukaryota; kingdom Fungi; phylum Ascomycota; class Sordariomycetes; order Glomerellales; family Glomerellaceae; genus Colletotrichum; species Colletotrichum trifolii. Next base: position 23,949 of record RYZW01000368.1, read on the forward strand.
CTACTCTTACTATAAGAAATCTAGTTAATAAAGGGGTTATCTTATATCTTAGAAAAGTAGTACTAAACCTATATAATATTATAAGTAATAGTAGAGGAGATCGAATACTTATTAGAATATATAGTCTAAAAATTAATATCTAACCTTTTATACGGGAAATAATATACCTCTACTAACTTATAATCTTTACCCTACTAGTAATATACCTCTTATAACCATTCAACCTTATCCTCGAGTTTTAGGAATATTTACTTTATTAACTTCTATTTATAGAAATTATACTTACGTAAAACGCGGTATATAGTAATAATAGAAACTTTTTTATTAATATAGCTTATAAAGGCTTTTACTACTATATAGGGATTTTTTCGTATTATTTGATATATATATTAAATCTCCTATTTTATAAGAATTTATAAGCACCCGCTATAAAGTAAAAGCTTAAGAAACTATTAAGTAATAAAACGTTTAAGAGTATACTTTACTATATTACGAGAAACATAAAAATCAAAAATAACTAACTACTAGTTTTTACTATACGAAATCGTACTATAAATCACTATATATAGCCCTAAAGAGAGCTTATAATTCTTCTATCGATTACTACTAATCTAAGTACTGAATCGCCGTATTTGGGCAAATATTAGTAGTAGTAGTAAAGGGGGGAAAAAGTAGATAGTAGAGGGTATAGCGTATGAATTCGCATTACGTAGTAAAGTAAGCTCAGACTTTTAGAACCCTACTATACTAAATATAGTATACCCTCGGGGACTATACCCCTACTACTCCTAAAATATTCTTTATATTATATTTTAGCAAATAGCCTACTACTTTAAATAGAAATAAAATTATAAGAATCTTCTAAAATCAAGTAGTACTATATACTTTTACTAAAATAAATACCTTAAATAGTAATATTACTAAAAATATAAATATAACCGTTATATATACTATTATACTTAAAAACTATTATTCAACTACTATTTTTCAAGGAATCTTACCTAACTTAAATACTACTAGTTTCTTAACTACTAAATATTCCTAGTTTATAGCCTTAAAATAAATAGTTAACTTCTCTATAATTTTTATATTTCAGGAAGGGTTAATAGCTTGCTCTCTACTATGATTATTAGTAGATATATTATCCCCTAAAGTATAACTTTAACTCTCCTACCCTCCCCTACTAATTATTATAGCTAGCCCTTAGTTAATCTGGGGCTAAACCTCTCGCGGCTATAGCTAGTATACCTGCCCCGTATTAATATTTTTAACAATAAATAACCGATAACTCCTTCCGCGATAACCGCACGCCCTTATACCTTTATACCCTTATACCCTTATACCTTCACGCCCTTATACCCTCATAGCTATTAATACATAATTCGAATATCTCGAGATATTTAATAGGGAGGGGCTAATAGCTCGCTCTCTACT
>RYZW01000369.1:0-40122 GCA_004367215.1 Colletotrichum trifolii
TATATTAGTAATTTTAAGCCTTTGAGATATAAAAACTATAAAAAGTTATATAAACTTTTAAACCTTTCTCTATAAAATCTATAATATCCCTTATTTAAATTTCTTTAGTAATATTAACTAGAAATTATTAATTTTCTTTATAGTTAATTTCCTTAAAAGTTAAACCCCTAAAAATAACTAATTCAGATATTTTATATACTTATTAGTATTATCTAGCTTTTAGAAAGTTATTTAAGAATAATTCTTAAAAAAACTCTAAAAAGAAACTTTAATAAATTATTACTTTAAGATTTAAGTAATCTTATAAGTTATAAACTTTAGTTTTTACCTAAAAAGTATTATACTAAATAAACTACTAGTTAGTTCCCTTAAAAATTAGTATAGGGATATTTTTAGTAAATATCTTAATATTTAAAATATATAAATTTAGTATAATATATATTTTTAGCTTAGTAGCTTTTTAGTATTATAAGACTTTTAATTATTATATATAATTAGAAGGCAAAATCTAGTATATATTATATATAATTAAATATAGCTAAGTATAATATATATAGTCCTATTTTGTCTAGTTAAAGTAAGGCGAGGCCTGTAGAGATAGCGCTGCGGCCGAGAGTTCTTCCAGCGAAAACTCTGCCGCTCGAACGCGTTATTCCTGACATATAGACACGTATGCTGAATTGTGTATGGAGGCGTACGCGCCTCAGGCGTTAACGCATGCCTTGCGGCATGGCGTTACCGACAGTAAGTAGACTCGTGATGTGGATCGCCTATCGGGAGGCGGGCCTGTGAATGGCCCCTGCACTAGATTACCAACCCTCCATTGGTCTCTTCAGACTCCACGCGTGTCCACACGGGTGCACCTTCCCGTCCTTCGGAGACAAACCGCAACGTTCCTGCCACCGGGAACCCTCTGTCACCATCATTCGTCATGCACAAAAACTCCTTGCTGCGTGTTGACCGTGTCGCAGGTGAGCCTACCTAGATGGTTGCGCATGGTCTGTTGATGACTTGAGGCGTCCATTGCGAATGTGGTGTCTTTGCCGTTATTCATGTGCTGTTCTCCTCGTTCGACTACGCCTCAATCGTTCAGAAGCAGATCTGGTGAACTCATATGGATTGACGCGTTGCTCAAAATCCAAGAAGCTTGGCGGGGTAATGGCGATGACTTGGGATCCTGGTTGTATATGCACAGTAAGCGACCATCACCGACCATTATTGTCCCATGGTTGTTAACCACTCATTTGCATTGGCTGTCAGTTGGAGAGCAATTAAGCTTATTCTATTTATTTCCATGCCGGAGCTGAGACACTCACCAGGTTACCCTTACATTCTTGGGAAACCGTCAGCTGAAGTGCGTAGACCTGAAACTTTGGTGCATGTCGAAATTAACAGACGTGTGTTTTCGTAAAAACACATCAAGCACACATATCCTCGTCTTCCATGATCGTCCGATACTACCCAGCCCCGAACCTGTTCCATGGATACGCGACACATGTCTATGTATGTCGCCCGTATCATCCACACCATGATCTAAACAGCACTCTCCAGAAACAAGTGGAAACGCAGCCGAAAGCTTCGCATCTCTGACGCAGAAAACCTCTGCCACGTGCTCAGTGGCTGATGCACGCACCAGCCTTTGCTCACTGTCTGCCCATGCCTGGAGAAATAGTTAGCCTCGAGTACCATTTCCGCTCTGGATTTGGAACAGGGTTCTCACCAAGCTGGATATTGTTCACAAGGGCGCCCTGCTGCATGAGCCCGACAAGCTGCACAGGGTTGACGAGGCCAACCGACGTAAGCTGAGCAAGTTGTTGCAGCTGCGCAAGCATGATGAGCTGCTGCTGGGCCTGCAGCTGAGCAAGTGCGTTGACGTTGACGACATTGTTGAGTCCCATGGCAGCCAGCAGCAGCTGAATATTCTGGAGAATCTGTGCGTCTTTGTTGTTGTCGTCGTTGTTGCGGTTGTTTCCATTGCCGCGGTTGTTCCCACGGTTGTTGCCCCTCTGGGCATCCTCCGCCTTTCTGGCAGCTTCCTTGGCGGCCTCCCTTTGCGCCTTTTCGGCTTCTTGCTTGGCTTTCTCGGCCTTCTTGGCCGTCTCCTCCTTCTGTTTCGCGGCGTCTCCGCCGGCCTGGCCCTCACGCTGCTTGGCGGCGTCTTCCTCGGCCTTCTTGGCTGCCTCCTCTGCTGCCTTCTTTGCAGCTTCCTCTTCGGCCTTTTTCTTCTTCTCTTCTTCCGCGGCAGCATCGCCGGCTGGCGGCGCGGCTGCAGGGGGCGCAGCAGGAGGAGCAGCTTCGGCAGGAGGAGGAGCAGCGGCGGAGGGAGCCGCTACCGGGGGTGTCTCGGGGGCGGGTGCTGCGGGTGCAGCAGCAGCCTCCTGGCGGACGACGATGTTCTCGCGGGCACCGAGTTGCGTGGGAATCCTCAAGCCCGACACCAGGCCGGCGGCAATGAAAAGAACCACGGATGACTTCATTTTGAGCTGATTATGGGTGAATCAAAGGAGAGAACTTGCGTCTTGTCAGATAGCTGGGCGAGCGCAAAGTCGGGGGGCAACTAACTGTGGGTATCGAAAAAACGATAGAGAATGTAGAATGAGTGAATACAGAGCACAGCTGGTCATGTCAGAACACTGGTGTTCGCCAAACGATGAAGTCGCTTACCTCTTTTGAAATAGAATCGAAGTTGAAGGAAGAACGCTGATTGGAGTATAGGGATAAGGAACGAGACGCATTGGGACCAGGACACAGAAGCCTATTTAACCTCCTAGACGTTGATTGAGAAGCGACTGTGATTTGGCAGATACGCCCACTACCAAATCGAAGCTGACGCTTTCCACTGGCTTCGATTAATTACATAAAACAAACATCACGCGGAGTCGAGCACTCGCGTGACGGGCCAATGTTGCCCGACGTTTGCCTTCGAAGACCCGAGCAGCATCCGTCCCAAAGGATGGGTTCGTCGAAGCCGGTCTCAGTCATCCCGTCAAACACACAGTGACACCCGTCATTCCAAGTAGCGATGGTTCATGGCTGGCTGAAGTCCCTCGTGATTCGCTCCTCGGCAGTTTCGACTGATGTGTGCCGTCCTTGGCAAGTGGGAGATCAGACTGTTCGCCTGGCAGTCCAAGTCCCCCGCAGTGCGAGCTAAAACCAACCTTGCTATGTCTTGGCTTCTGCTCGTCCACAGTATGAGCAGCTTGCAAAGTTCATCCGGCCGACCAAGATTGTCGAGCCTCCTCCCCTACGCCAAGGCGTGCATCAGGGGCATCCTGTGTCGCGGAGGCGTTAGTGTGTGTTAAGAACCTGGCGTGCGGAAGCCGGGGGTCCTAGCAGCACGGATCACCGCCCGAGTCGGTTCCGTGTCTCACCCTCCACGATCGCCCGGACGAGGTCGGATGGCCGGCCTGCCGTGAAAGTGCTTGCAACAGGAAGCACAATGCCTGTAAAGCGACTGTAAACTCCTGGCGTCGATTGTCGAGCAATATTGCGGGAGGTAGCCTCCACGGTCGAAAAACTGCTGCTAACAAAAACAATTGGCATGTAATGCGAGGGATTGCTCGAGTTGAACACAGCCTTTTCCCTTGTAGGCTAGATGCTTATCTCGCTTAGGGTTATTTACGTTGTTAGAACTGAAGCTCAACTTAGGTGACCGTATGGGACCTTTTACTGCAGGGGTTAGAGGAGTACGACCCTGCTGTCATGATCGAAGTGTAGACATGTTTGGTGAATTTTCCTTGATTTGTATCTTTTCTTATCTTTTCGTTTCCTTTTTTAATTAAGAAAACAACAGCACTTGTTCGGCCCGGCTTCGCATGACGAAACCCCAGGAAGCAATGGCCTTCGTGAAAAAACAGTTGCAAGGTAGCTTCATGGCGTCAAGATGCGCTTGCCTTTATGCTGATGGACCACCAGAGTTGGTTTGGCGAAATCAGTGCGCGCTCTCGATGCTCCACAATGTCTTCCTTTTCATCTTGGACAGACGACGAGAGCCAGCTACTGAGGCTACACGCACGGCCATGGGACACTCGTATTATTGGTTCTCATTTGAAGGAAAAGAGCGAATACTCTTCGTTGACGAATCGTAGATGCCCGGACTGTACCTCTAAAGCATCGGTCGTCGGGCTGATTAATCCGCCATATACTCACCGCAACTCTTCTCACGAACTGATCGCCACCGAAAGTCACTCCGCGTGCACGTTTCGTCGTTAACGTCAAGGTATCTATTGAAATAATTGTTGTATACGTCGTCACCTCTCGACTCGTGGCGTCTCCTCTGTTTTGCTCGGTCCGTGGAAACCCAACCACTCTCCCAATATCCCGCCCGGCTTCGGTACCGGACACGGTCTGCTCAGCCGCTCATCTCTTGCTCGTAATGTCTCGTCGTCGCTGGCGTGGTCAAAGTTGACGATGCCGTTATCAATCTCGGCCGTCTCGCGACGCTTCCGCCTCCTCCGTCGGCCGTCTTCTCCCACCACAATTTCTCCGTCGGCGTAGGTGACCCTCGGTGCGGGGCAGGGCAGCAAATGCGGCAGTCCGACGACAAAAAAGCTGGCGACGACCGTGGTTGCGAAGAGGGATGAGGTCATGCGCGACCGCGGGTGGAGGGGATGGGGTGGCATGATCGCGTTCTCGTGTAGAAAGGAGGCCAATAGCTTCTTCTGCGTGCAATTGAACATTAGCGAGGGTCCTTTGAGTGCCAAAGAATCAGGGCTTGCGGCTTCTAACCTATGACAATGACATGCTCGCCCGCGGGGTGAGGAGTCGGATTCAAGCTCCCCTTGAGAAGGCCTTACTGCGCTTCGATGGCGACGATGGGTCGAAGACGATTTTCTCGCAATTGGGCGCAGGTACAAAGTATTGATACGCAAGCAGTCTGATTGGGTTCCGATGTCCTGGAGTGGGTCTCCACCGGGTGACATCCTCGGGAATGTGCCTTAGGTAAGCAACCTCCTACCCACGTATGCCTGAGGATTGAGTTGTATCCATCCACCCATATACCTCCGTTGGGATTAAAACGTTAGCTTCTTGGCTTAACCCACATTCACGACATTGGCTAGAACGTATGAAGAATGTACTACTCGTAGTGAAATAGGTGAGATAAACGTGACAAACAGTTTAGATACTGAACAGTATCAACAATTGAACATCAATTATATAAATAGTTAACCAGAGATAGTAAGAGCGATGCCATGGTTAAAATGCAGGAGAGTGGAAGGGTTTCTTTCCGTTCATGTACCGAATAGTACCCAACATGAGCAGGTTAGTCCTTTAGCAGTAACAGTCAATCCAGCTACTGTTGAAACCCCCCCTCCCGGGTAGGTAACCTGACCTCAGGTTAAGGCACCTCAGGTGCGTACTTTATAGGTAGGTACCTAGCTACCTACCTAGGTCCAGGCCCGGGGACCTATGTTGCCTTTCGGCATCGCAATAATACAATGCCCGAGCTGAATTTTGTGGCCGGGCGGTGTTAGGTCCCCGATCGTTGGTGACAGGGATCTAATGCGCTGGGATTCTGGGAAGCATTCACTTCCTTGAAGTTCCAAGTTCCAACGACCTGGCGCGCTTACTGATAGCGATAAATGATAAGAATTAGCGCGGTTGGGGCTCGGAGCACGGTCACCTGCCAACTCAAACAGCAGCGGAAAGGCAGGGAAGGTCCGGAGTACATACCTCTAGGCACCTAGGCTATGGTACCTTAAGGAACCAAGTGCATGCACGTCTCCCATCGGCCATTGACGCCATGCTAATTTTGCCTCGATCGCGACCCGAGTAACAATCAGTGGAATACACGACCTATACCCATGAACATCGCGTCAGATCGAGATATACTCCGAGTAAACGATAAACTGTAGCCGCTGCGATATCATAAAACTCATCAACCATCTTTTTCTCCCCGCCCGCCGCCGCTTCAGCAAACGTCAGGGACGCCCCTCTCCAGCAGCAATCGCAGTTACAATCACCATGAGCGACCTCGACAAGTGAGCCCTCTCCTCCCCGGCGACGCAGTTCAGCGAGCGCTTTGAGGTGCTGATACACGTCCAGAGCTATCGCGCAACTGCGCGCTTGTCGTCCGATCCCTGAAGCCCAAGTCCGAGAACTCTGCCACAAGGCGCGCGAGCTCCTCATTGAAGAGGGCAACGTCGTCACGGTTACGGCACCTGTGACGGTAAGCCTCGGCATGGCGGGCCGCAACGCAAGACCATGCTGACTGTGCGTGTGAAGATATGCGGCGATATTCACGGGCAATTCCATGACCTGATGGAGCTCTTCCGAGTGGGCGGCGACGTGCCCGACACCAACTACCTCTTCATGGGCAGGTCGACACCGAGCAAAGCGACGAGCGCATTCTAACAACCCCGACAGGTGACTTCGTCGACCGCGGCTTTTACTCTCTCGAGTCTTTTCTTCTTCTCCTCTGCCTCAAGGTTCGCTATCCGGATCGCATGACCCTCATTCGAGGCAACCACGAGTCTCGCCAAATCACCACTGTATATGGTTTCTACGACGAGTGCCTCCGAAAGTACGGCTCTGCAAACGTTTGGAGGTACTGCTGTGACGTGTTCGACTACCTTGCGCTCGGCGCTATCGTCCTCGGCGCATCACATACCCTTAACGCCTCGCCAGGTCAACCGGCTCTGGATGAGGACATCGAGATCGAGGTTTGCGACCAGAGCGGCTCGACGATTAGCCACTTTCCCCGTCAGAGGCGGCGGAGAGACCCCACGCCAGGCAGTCCCAACGGGGCCGCACCGTCTGGCGACAAGACGGGCCCACCCGGCAGCGGTGCGTCGGGAGAATCCTCGGGCTCCCTCGGCAACCCCGCCGGTGCCATCCTGTGCGTTCACGGAGGCCTGTCACCGCTCATAGACAGCGTCGATAAGATCAGGCTCCTCGACCGGAAACAGGAGGTGCCTCACGAAGGAGCAATGTGCGACCTACTATGGTCCGACCCCGACGACATTGACGGCTGGGGCCTGTCGCCGCGCGGTGCCGGTTTCCTCTTTGGCGCGGATATCGTCCGCGACTTCAACCACAAGAACGATTTGTCGCTCATCGCGCGTGCGCATCAGCTAGTCATGGAAGGTTTTAAGGAAATGTTTGACGCAAGCATCGTCACCGTGTGGTCGGCGCCCAACTACTGCTACCGCTGCGGCAACGTGGCAGCCATACTCGAGCTGGCCGAGGACGATTCCGGCACGGGCGTCTTTGCACGCAGCAACGGCGACGTGGGCCGCAGTCAGGGTGGAATAACAGGCACCGACGACTACGTACTTCTACCCGGACCGGCCAGGCGGTACCGCGTGTTCCAGGCCGCGCCACAGGACTCTCGCGGTATGCCCGCGAAGAAACCAGTGGCGGATTACTTTTTGTAGTGGCCCGGTTAGTTTGTTAGTATGAATGGCGTTGCGAAAGACGCTGGGACAAGAGCGAACGCGCACGCGAAGCTGGATAACACAGGGACATGTCAACACCATGGTTAAGCGGTACACCGGGCGCAAAGTGCGTCTATTCCGTATTGTTTTTTTTACTTCACTGCACGTGTACGCAGTTGTTGGTTTTCATTTCTGAGCAGCGGAGTTTGAGGACTTGACCAAACAAAACAAAAGCATCTTTCCACAATGGTCTATATGAAGCAAGCCAAAACCCCCCTCTGAACGCCTACCCTGATTGTGCTACCACTCGTACAAACATCACGCATGACACGCTGCTGCCTCTGTCATCAGACCACGTAGACAATCTGCCTCTCGCCCCTGCCTGGTGGAATGCTGTACGGCATCTGCCCCGCGCGCTCTCCGAACTTGAGCTCTTCGGTTAAGCGCTCCTTCATGTTGCCGATCCAACCGGCAAAAGCGACGGCCGTGGGCTCGCCGCCGACAAAGACTTTGGATATCAGGCGCAATTGGGTCTCGAGCGTGTTCTCGAGCGCGCAGATGGAATCGGTCTGCTCCGAGAGCTTTATCCCCTTTTGCGTTTCCTCCTCGTCGGTGGAAGTCATGTAGCTTGACGTCTGTTCTATTTGCTCCTGTACGCTGTCCAACACGGCCCGCATGTCGCTCGTGTCGAAGGCGCCCGTGGACGTCTTTTTGAACTTCTCGAGGAGATCGCGCATGCGCATTCGGGGGGTCGGATGGCCCGAGTTGACCTTTGGGTTCCGTCCCGGGAGACGCGCCGGAGTTGCTTCGCTCTGTGCGATGAGGGAAGCCAACGCGTCGCGGGTTTCCCGTGCCCGCTTGTCCGAAGAAAGGAAGGCGGTGTTTAGAAGAGAGAGTTTGATGAGCGATTTGCCTTCGTTGCTGTCGCTGCCGCCGCCATTCGTAGGTTCGGCATTGGAACCGGTGGTCCCGAACGCTGCTGCCGAGTTGTCGGCTGTTGGCGCACTGGATTTGCTGTTCTTCCTGAAGAAGTTCCGTTTGAACCAGTCCCGCTTGCTTTTGTCGCCGCCGCCGCCCCTGAGCTGGCCTTCGCCCAAGTCCTGTCTTTTTGAAGGACCGCCCTCGAGCTTGTCGCCGTGGCGTTTCAGGGGGTTTGTGCGCGATATGTCGATTCCGACTTGGACGTGCCATTGTTTTACTTCGTTTTCCTCGGCGCGTCTGTCTTGCTCGTCGAGTTGCTTCCTGAGGTACGCGGCGCCGCTGACATCGCCGGGGATACGGCGCGTTGGGGCGCTCTCTGGACGGAACGAGACGGGTTCCAGCGCGGGGCGGGAGTAGGTGGGGTCCGCTGTCGGCCACGGCTTCAATATTGACAAAGGGGCGGGAGGGTGGTTGTCACTGCTCGGTTGTGTAAGTGCCTGGTACGGAGGTCCCGCCGGTGGGACGAGACTGTTAAGACGGGGATCTGGGGGAAAGGGGGAGTTCCGGGTAGGGTGTTGCTGCTGAAGTAGACTGCTCTGTGCAGGAGTGGGCATGAAGGGAATTTGATGTTGCGACTGTGACAGTGGGAGGGAAGACGCGGATGGCTGCTGTGGTCTGGCAGGGGTAAACGTTACATGAAAATCTGCAAGATGATCCCCACGCTGCGGTGGGAAAGGAGAGCCAGACGACTGAGGTCCTATGGATGGCATCGGCATACTGGCACCCGAGGAGGGATATTGCTGCTGTGGTGAAAACGACTGGCCGTCCGGCTGGGTTCCGTTCGTTTGGAGCGAGGGACGAAGATTCGGGAGATGCTGCGGCGGCGGCTGCGGCGGCGGAACACGGTGGGCGGATGGCTGGAGTCCTGCGTGCGAAGAGTATACGCCGAAATTCGGGAGACGGCTCTGAGACCGCGGCGGCAACGGAGAGGCATTGAAGGGAGAGTTGTAGAGCTGAGACGGCGAGGTAAAGACGGACGGCTGGGTTGCGGCAGGGGAAGTTGTTGCCACCGAATGCGACCAGACGGCTGGCGTCGATGGCATCCCTGATGGCGGGGGTAGTGCCGCAGGCCGCGATGGCATCTGTTCCATCTGATTTTCGTCGCCTTTGCTGTTCACATAGACTTGCTCTTCCACGGTGTCCTTCAGCTGCGTTTTGATAATGTGCCCCAGCTGGACGAGCATCTTGTTAACGGATTCGACGGCATGTGCATCATAGCCCCCGCCAATCTTCCAAGTTTCGAAAGCGGCTTTGCTATCCCGTATCTCTTCGTCCAGTCTTCGTAGGCACTTGAGTGCGTCGTCATATTGGCCTCGCTCGGAGCTGAGACGAGCTAGGTCTCTCTCGATCTCCATCCTCTGCGATTCCGCCAAGAAGATGATGAGGTCCATCCTCTTGACTTGAGACTGCATCGGCGTCCCCATTGTTTGTCGTGTTTGCTGCGGCAGGTAAAACTTTTTTTTATAAAAAAGTAAATAGAGTCGTAAAGTCGTTGGAAACCAAATAGGTGATTTGCTTCACGATGGCTGTAGGATCCAAGACAAAAAGAAAAGGACGTGGATCATGGAGGGGTATCTGCTTGCTTAAAAAGTAGCTCGAGTTGAACACCGTCACATCACTTGGCTCTCTAAAAAGAGCATCAGACCGACCGCCATAACGCCTTGTTGCCAGATAGAGGCCCACGTATTCCGGCCTCTCCCTTCTCTGATGACCTTCTTCTCCAGAGCTGCGTTGGTACAAAGAACAGTCTGCACAGCGAGAAGGCACAACCACACTCTGCTAAAAGAAACCCAGACGTTTGCGGCGTATACGAAAAGAAACTGTTTTCGAGCAATGTTTTGTCGTCTTTGTTCCGAGCTTGCTTAGAGTAGAGTTGAATCGGTTGGATTGGCAAACGGCATGAACAGGCCCCGTCCTCGAATCAATCCTGTCAGCGGCAATTGTTCCAGTCGACGATACTCGAGTTCTGCCCAGCCCGTCTCCATAAGTATTAATTCCAAACTCCCAAAGCAAAACAAAGACTCTCCCGGGTGCTTTGTGTTTGCTTTTAGGTTTCTTTTTACCGAACTGCACAACTCGTTGAGCCGGATACAATGTTGCAGGGTGGCTATAAGTCGCTACCACGCGTCCTTGATCAGTGAAAATAACTAGGCCTTTCCTCAGCTGCGACGACCGCCGTAGTGAGATCTTACGAGCGAGTTAACAGTGGCCCAGGGGTATTCCTCAAGGCTGCCCGCCGGTCTTGGTCTTCGTTCTTCGGTGCTCGAGTCCGTATCCGATACGGACGCTGGGCCCGAGTGGCTGGCGCTTCCCGTCCCAACGTGCGGAGCAATGAAGGCCTGTTGCTGATGCACCGCATCGTATGCAGGGTACTGCGGCGCCATTTGCGGTCTGCAAGCCGGCGGTATAGAACTCGCACCCGGGTCTGCGCCGGTAAACGTTGGTTGGTGATAGTCGAGCCCCTGATTCGCCGCGTAGCTATGCAGGTTCACGGATAACTCGTGGGAGGACCGGACCGAAGCACTCGGAAGCCACCTGTGATCTTGGTTTGTTGCCCCTTCAGTCCCGAAGTCATGGCTCTGCAGATCTCCGGCCGACCTATAAGCCATTGGCTGAGTTGCGTTCATCATGTCTTGCCCCAAGCCGTAAGCCTGCTGATGGGGAGTTTCGGGTGTTGCGCTGTAATTGACTGGCGAATTAGATGCCGTATCGTACGACAAGGACCGATCGTTTGTCTTCTGCTGCGATGGTGAACTGTACGACCTGGACGTGTCGAGAAAGCCCGGTCGTCTCGGTGCCATGAGACCGTCCAATGTCGTCGCAGCACGGCCACGGGCTCCGTCTCCCGAGCCGCCGTGAGCCTCAAACCCGGACCGCCCAAGATTGTCACTTCTTCCGGTCCTAAGAAAAATCTCGATCTGCCCATCGTTAAAACCGACGTTGTTGAGGAGCTGGCGAAGTTTCTGGTTCTCGTCTGCGACTTGGCGGGCGGCCTGCTGAACCTCAGTCGAGGCCTCAACGCCCTGTAGTTGGCATAGCCGGAGCCGCTGCTCGAGATCCTGAATGTACTCTTTCTTGCGGGCCCTAGATCGACGCTGATTATCTCGGATGCGATTCCTTTCCCTTTCCTGCAAGAGAAGGGTTGGTAAGTCGTCTCAAAGAACAGAGTGAAGCTTAGCCCAACGGCGATGCTACTGAGTAAGTTGACAAGCACATGTACTAACCGCTTCCATTGACTTTGAGCTGAACTAGCAGTGTGGCAGTGTCGATAACGATGTCCGTATTCCACGGGGCAAAGCTTTTGGATCAGGCCGGGAGAGCGCGGGGACGGGATAATCGTCTCGTAAAGGGCATGAGTTGATACCAACCAGGAGTCTTGAGATGTTGGGCACCCACCAGATGCAGAGTTCAGTGGGGTAGGGGAATTCTTAGCTAGCATCTGTCTCATCCCAGGACGAAGCATGCGGGTGGGAGAGCAGAAATAACAACCCGGGTCGCGCTGCAAAAGCCAGGCCCCTTAGCTAAGGGCATGTGGTGTATGTTACCGAGAGTAAAAGCAAAAATGGATGACGGAAAAATCATGGGCAACATGAAAAAGATTTGCAAGATGAGTGGAGGACAGCCGGCCGGCCTGCCGTGGCCGAATCAGGCCCGACGAAGTGTGGACAAGGATGCTAGGGTTCAGTAGGGGTATCTTTTCCCAAGCCGCCGCCAGACGCTAGGTGGAACGAGGAGGCGAAGCGGGCGACTAAAGAAGAGCCCCAAGCTCTCGGATGCCTTGGATCTTGTCAGATTCGAACTTGTGGCCAACAGTTATTGACGGACTCGCTAAAGGGACGTGTAAAGACGAATATCAAAGCCTGCGTGGCCGATATTGTGCATGAGTAGCCGCGAGAACAGCCATCAGACAAAGAAGTGCTCGATCAGAAGTCCCGAAGAGGGCGTTGACATGTGCTAGCCGAGCACTTCGAAGCAGTACTGCAACGGTTCTGAGAAGGGTGAGGAAGCGTAGGAAGAATACGGCCAGTATCGGACTCCATCATGTCGAATTTCGCTAAAGATGTGTTGGCTCGACACCAGGGGAGAGGCGCAAGCGCCCAATAAGGACGAGGTTGCTCGTCAGGGTTTATTGAAGACGGTCGATGGTGTTTGCAAGCATTTTGCCCCTGGTGTAAGACCTCGGCCGCGAAAGCAAACGTTCCGAGCCCCGGGGATCTCGATGTTTCTCTATGACGATAGCACAACGGTCATGTTTACTTTCATCGGTCAAAAAGAGCACGGAAGCTGGCGTGGCGTACCAGCTATCCGCCTGTTCGGCGCATGTTAGGCGACGTTGCTAGGCATGGAGATTCTCATGATATCCGCACGGAGAGATCAAGGTGGCGTAAGAAGGCTGTACATCAGTCAGGTCTGCCCTAAAAGACTCTTCCCGTCTTCTTACAGGATCTCAAAGCTAGATCCTTGGAGTTACCGGCGACACTAGCGCGCAAAAACCAGGGCGTTTCTTCAGGGGCGGTTGGTCCGGCATACTTCTGCTACTGGGGAACTGTGGAAGCGAAGATGCTGAATTTTTGGTAGCCGGATAGGACTGGAGATGGCACTTCGCCGACGACAACATCAGCGTCCATTGGCCCAGACATTGATTAGCAGACGCAGCAAATCGAATCATACCCCTCAGCGGATGCGCTTACGGAAAAGCTTCGAACCCAGAATGGCCACATGAATCTTTCGCACACACGGTACACATTATTTTCGACCTGTCGAAGGAGAAGACGAAGCCACCAAGACGCAGCCTTGGGTGGGCATCGTTGACGATTCCCGACAAAATTGGCGATTGACGACAAGCTTGGAGGGGCGGACGAAGAGCGAGCGAATGTCATTCCAAGAGAAGCAAGGTATCCATGTACACGCGCATTGTGCTCCTTAGCAATCATCGAGACCATGTTGCCCTGCTTGCCAGCCCAGTCCAGAAAGAAAAGAGGTTCATGTCATCCATTGGCATGATGTAAGGGTGGTTCCGTGCATGACGACTAAAGGTCCAGTCAATGTGGATTCGCGGATCAACCGAGCGGAAGACGAAAGATGATCGAGGCCAAGTCCAATTGGGCGGGTGGCATTTGATGCAACGCTTGACTCGCCTGGTATTTGTTCTGGGCTGGCATGCGCTACCAAACAGGGAATCAGTCGGCAGTAGCTGTAAGACGCGAGCTGCCTGACAATGCAGGCTCCGGGGCTTTGTAAGTGTATCGAAGCCTTCTTCGTGATGCTGCAAAGGAGCAATGGGTGGGTGCGCTGTCAGAAGACCGAAGATGTCTTGCCGCGATATTACCTGCATGCAGGCCGCATATGCAACAGTACTCAGATTGAGGGGCAGGCGGCAGCGGGACAGCAACCTGGGGTTGCATTCGATTATGGTTGAGAAAAGACTAGGGGGATGTTGAGCAGTGGCCAAGTAATAATGGGAGGCAGCAACGTTGAGCGAGGTGTGAGGTTCGATTTCGTCCCAAGATTGGTAGGCATGCAGTGGAAAGAAGATTGACAATGGAACCCAGGGAAGGAATGGCGTGGGCAAGGCACGGTAAGGTATGGTACCTGGGTACCTAGGCTTGGTGTAGTTGCACGGAGTAAAACTCCGTACCTAGGTGGTTGGCAAACAAACCTGAAGGTGTGTTTACACACTAATGATACGGCCCGAAGACACTGGCAGGCTACCTAGCTAGAGCTCCTGCTAGCGCGGCCAGTGCCTACCTACCTTACTAATAATACTGCCTACCTTGACAGTACGGGTAGTGCGCAGAAGGTTGACACTGCTGCCCAGGTGGGGTATGAGGACCCCACGATCACTGAGGAGGAGTGGATTCCTCCGCTGATGCCAGTCAAGTACCTCAGGGAGTACATGGGCACTATCGGTCGCCCGCCATCGGTTCGCCCTGCCACAGTTGGAGGTTGCCGTAGTGGCGCTGAAGCCCAAGCCCGGCCCGGAGCTCGACCGCGCTAGCAATACCTCCGGGGTCCATAGTTATTCCCAGCTCCATAAGGTAGGTAGCTAATCTGCCCAGTCTTGCCAGTCCAACCCTCCACCTCCCCGCCCATTTGGAATAACTCACGGACAGCTAAGGTACCTACATTAGGTAGTACCGGACAGCTAGTACCGTACTGGAAGAACTTGGTTCAAGGTAAGAGATAACGACGAACAACATTTGCATATTGATTTTGCTTGCACACTCACGTCTGTATCTCCTCGTATCCCCTCACGACCACCAGTGGATGCGTACGGTATCCGAAGGTATGTACATATATACGAGTGGTGCAGCCACTACCTGAGCTACGCCTCCCCATGTGTTGTGTGCCTCATCTCCACGTCACGCCTCATCAACGGGCCCACGAGTACGTAACGAAAAGACGTCAGATCCACTCTCTCGGATCATGGTCTCTAGCAACCAACGACCTCATCTCCATTTATACCTATTCGACTATAGTGGTAACGTCGTGCCGCGAATGACCTGCCATATCTATCATGACGGATGGATGATTGACCAAAGAAGGAGTCCAACTGCTGGTCAAGTGGTAATTTATACACGCCTAGCCGTCTCGCACTTTTTGCCTTTTGCCTCTCCTCCTACTCTCTCGGCCAATGCCAGTCTGTTGCCCGTGCTGCAGAACAAAAGCTCATGGTATTCACGCTCACCGCAATCCTCCACAGTCCAATGGCCACCCTCGGAGAGCATCTGCATTTTTCAACTGCCTCGTCCACTGCAGTATCTGCGCACACTACTGGGTGACCTTTCATACCTACATACAACGTCTTGGCTTGGCCGGTGGCCACCCGGATACCTTCCGCTGCTACTCTTCACATGCATAAGCCCTGGTATAACATTCTGCGGGCCAACGAGGCCTGATTACTGCGGTGCAGGATCCTCCCACCCCGACCACCGCAGTTTCTTTCGCCCCTCGCCGCTCAGCATCAGACCTGTTGGAGGCTTGGTTGTCAGTTGTCAATTCCCGCGGCAGTGTCCCGCGGCAGCGGACCATCAACCGAAAGCGCTTCCATCTGGTGGCCTGCGAAATGCTCGTCCTAAGTTTTCGCATTTTGCTATTGACCTCAGCTCTACGGTAGGCTATGGTTGCACAACCATGCCAACCTAGCTTCATGGGATTCGTCACAGGGGGGAAAAGATATCGAAGTCGGGCTAAAGGTCCTCTCGGTAGCGGTTCTCGTCTTGCCCGTGTGTCTGCGCCATCCGAGACTGCCCGCAACCCGGGTCGTGGCAAGCAGTATTTCCATCACTTAGCCAGTCATCATATTCGGACGTCTTCCGTGGGGCCGTCCTGGCCAGACCGCTCCTCGGCAGTCGTTCTGGCCACATCAATTTACGCCACCGTCCACCAGCTGGTCAAACGCGCGGCGGTTTGCTGTGATACTCGTCGGACACTATACTCTCCAAATTGTTCTTCCTCGCCATCAGGAGGCTAGCATTAGAAGGGGTATGAGAGTCGAGGAAGCGCTTTCGAGCCTGCAGGAATCTCCGCTTGCAAGCCTGAAGCCGCACTTTGACAGTGATTTGCAGTTCATGCTTGTAACATGCGACACAGCGTTGCGGTATGCAACCTCCCTCGGGGATTGCGACTGGTAATTATGCGGAAGATCTCGTTCTGCGTGACGTGGCGAGCAGGAACCCGATGCCCGCATTTGCTGTACACAAGTGCTAGGCGGCAGAAAGGACAAGTCTCCCGGTCTCGGTTCCATTTAGACAGGCATCGAGCTCCCGCAACATGCCCGCAAGGCATGATGGCAGGTATGTTGTCGGACTTTTCCTCTGCTAAGTCCGCATCCGATTCACCGGGGAAACCGAGTCGACTATGTTGACAAATCTGACAGACCAAATTCTCGGGTTGATCAATTTAGAAACGTGATCTTGGGACTCGGGAAGAAGTGCCTTCCGCTTTCAGGGGCTGCATCACCCTTTGATGGCAGCCAGCTGCTGGCATGAGGTAAAAATGTCTTCTGGGGCCACAGCTGTTGTTCACGTCCGCAATTCTTACTTCGTCTTATCGAAAGGTAACGCGGTCGTGGTTTACCTAGCACTGGCATGGCGCTCATCGTGTGCGACTGCGATTAAGTTCCCACTGGATATGTTCTTTTGGCTGAAGTTGGCCGGCGCTCAAGCTCGGGGGTGGCGCTCGGCATGTCAAGATGGTCTCGCTGACCGTCTGTCGATACAGTCCTCATACCGAGAAACGTGTGCTGGCTTTTGGGGCTGGGCACATCACTCGTAGAAATGACGGTATCAAAATCGCGGCCATGGTAGAGACAACATCGCTTATTGCTTTGAAAAACAACCACCCCTCCTGATCTCCCAAAACAATCTCACCTTGGACGATTCTTCCCTCAAACACATGTCCAAAAATCCACCAAAGGCTGAGGAATATGACACTGTTCAACAGCAAACCTCCAGTCCAAATATTAAACTATGCAGGGAACACTTCCCACTATAAAGACAGTGTTTCGAGAGTACTTAACGAATGGAGCTCACTGCTCGCACACTCCAAAAATACTCACCGGGGACGGAAATAGCGACGTAAAGGCGAAGAAGCGAGGGTCGAGACAAGCCACGGGAATCGAAAAAGAAACACAGCTGAGTACTGTTTCGAAAAGATATGGCTGGCAAAGAGAGGCGAGGGTTTTCGAGCTAACGCTGCTCCCTATTCATGCTCGCAGTCTGCTATTCGATCAGGTAATTTCACAAGATCGATATCGAGCCACAGAGACCTCGCTGGGATACGCTGAATTGCCTCAAAATCTCTTCCCCTGCAAGATTCCAGGCAGCCAAGTCTCGTTTGGGAAGCGTGGACAGCGGTCCCGACCCCTATTCTGTGTACCCTCCACGGGGTGCATTCCGCAGGATTGTGGATCATGGGTCAGGTAGACTTCCGTCCCAGCGGCGAATAGTACCACTGGAAGAGCCGGAGTCTTTGATCCGTCGCCGAATGTCCCATGTGAAGATTCGCTGGTAGCGTGGACTCGATCATGGTGCACCAAGCTGGGTGAACCTGTTGATCAACGTTTTGGACCGCAGAGGTTTCACTTCACCCCGGCGTGCCAAGTGGAGGTCGGCGCTGCGCCCACGAGCTGCTTCTCACAGAAATCGCGGAATACGCGTAAATGTCGGTGAAGGACTTTCTTCTACCGCTGGAAATACTCCAAGACGTGTTCTGTCTAACAGGTGCCCTACCGCCGGGGAATTCTCCTGGACCTTGATGACGACTTCGAAATGCTGTAGCAAAGAACAGAGCCCATCTTCACTGCTTGAGTGCACTTAGGTCCTTGTCTGCCACGCGGTACACTTTCTGCTTTCTGCTTCGTAACGATACAACTCCGCTGATGGCGGTCGACAGATCCGTACGCGACAGACGACGTGCTACCACAAATCGGGACATAGATCGGGAACTGCTTGCTTGTTATGGCGCAACCGAGAAGCCGAGAAACCCTCCCCCTAATTGGACGCCCGGTGAAGTCGTGGTGGCAGCCATGTCAGATCTTCCTCGACCAAGCCGTACCCTCTGTGACAATCTCTTATGAGAAGCACCGATCTGACCTGGCTTGCCTGGCTCCTTCGGCTGGTGACCTCCTTCGGCTGGTGACCTCCTTCGCCTAGTGACAGCGCAGGGATCAG
This sequence comes from Colletotrichum trifolii, assembly GCA_004367215.1. Lineage (NCBI taxonomy): Eukaryota > Fungi > Ascomycota > Sordariomycetes > Glomerellales > Glomerellaceae > Colletotrichum > Colletotrichum trifolii. The sequence continues at coordinate 18,032 of RYZW01000369.1, forward strand.
CGAATCGCTGCATAACTGCGCTATAACGCCGGTAGCTAAGAATCTGCCAAAGATCTTACCCGGAAGATCGCTGCATCTGCATCGTGGTGTTTGTTTTATGGTTCAGTCTGATGCGGTGCCTGCTGTATGTGCTCTATGAAACGGTGTTCGCTCGCAAATGATACAGCCTGACCAAGGTGCGTGCATATTCCTGCTTTGCATATGCATATTACCTGCGAGACTCTGCCCATTATTGCTTGAAGCCCATCTCGAAGACCCATTGAAGAACGCGGCCGGCTGCGTATGCGTTGGGGCACTGGAGCTCTTGACGGTACGTGCCAGGTGGTGATTCGTAGCCACAACGATCTAAATCTGATCTGCAATGTAGGGTCTTAGAAAGGATGTTATATCCAGCCGAGGGAGAAGGTGTTCGGCGGGCGTCAAGGTCTGCGTCGAGGGCGCCCCCCCTTTTCGGCACAGAGACCTAAACCTCGAGTATCCGGACATGCAGAGGGACACGCTGCGCCGGGGCGCATTTTCTGTCCTGATGTTTCTGGGGATGAATTTGTACGCCTCCAATCCTTTGTGTAGTGGTCAAGTAGCCCACGTGTTTTGTTGCCGCAATTGATACCCCGAATTGTTGCGCATTACAGCATCATGACGGTGGCACCCGTGTCGCCACGCGGAGTGGATTCCGTCGCAATGATTGCCAATGGAAAATTCTGTAAGCAAAATTCGCACCGCATTTGGGCCCGAGCAGTCAGGATCCCAAATTCCGCGACTAAGTTTTCGAGGTCTAACAAACACGGCATCACCGTGGTGAAGCCCAGAAACCTGATTAGCAAGGATGCTCGTCAGAGGGGCCATGACAGGCCCTCGGAAGCAACAGAGGAAAGAAACAAGATGCAAATTCTCCCCCAAGACGTTGTGCCATGAATTATTGGTCAAAACGGTCAGCATGGAGGCTCGTTCGCTCCCTCTACTCGTCTACGGGTAGATGTAGCCTGTTGTACACATTGCGCTCACCTAGCAGACCTCCATGCAAGCCTCGCAATCGTCGCCAGAACGCTTGTCTCAGGAGAAGCTTTACAGAAACCCTTCAGAGACGAAGCTCATCGGAAAAGGCGTGATCAAAGACACGAGTCTCGGGAAGCTGCAAGGGATGAGGTTGAGTCTTCAGCCAACATACGCTAAGCCACAATGCGCCACACCAATACATTCAAGCACCAGCCACAAAATGCCAGCCGGTTACGGTTTATGCCTGCCCAGGAGATTGTTCGGCAAGGCGGGGCCCAGGTGGCCAGTCATTTGGGCGAATGGCTGTCTTCCCGAGGTCAGCCGCAGCGTTGCTCCACTAAGCCGTTGGCTCGGCCCCTACAAGTATCGCCGGCGGCGGGCAATAGCGTCATATTTTCAGGAACAGGGCCTAAGGCGCTATTTTCGTCCTTTGTTCGTCTTGACAACTTTGCTGTGTTTCTGCTCCAACGCCACTGCATAGAGCGCGCGCATCGCGTAACATGTCCATGTCTGCGTTGGCTCCTTAGATTTCGTTTCTTGGTGATCTTTTCGGCCCACCATGCGCGGTGTCGCTGTATCTTCCTCCCTACCACTCCGCCGACTCGGCTTGTCGCAGCCGTTCGCCCGAAGCCTTCCGAAGCAGGTTCCCCTACGCCGCCAGATCTGCACAAAATGCACATCGAGGACACGTACGAATACCTGTAGGCCGCGCATCGCATCGAGTATACCGAAGCAATACCCCAGAAATGTCGCTCAGAGACGGGCGGCTTCCGCAGTAGCTGCGGCGACACAGGAAAATAGGGGTGGGTACGGACCCGTCGCGATTTTGCGCATGGGCTAAAGGAGATGTAGTCAACAGCGACGACTTTGGTCCTATACAGGAGTACGATCGCCGGGTCGACAACGGCATATTGCGCAATGACGAGCACCAGAGGGGTGAGTGCGCTTGTCGCAAGGAGGCATGAAGGTGGCAAAGCTGACGGGACGGTCCGCGCGCAGGTATCATTCAGAGCCTCCAGCACCTTCACGATGAGCTGGTCAATTACCACGCTCCCGAAGTCGAGCAGCCGACTCTCGAGTCGCTGAAGCCGGCCAAGTCCATGTTTGGATCCTGGTTCGGCGGAGGCAAGCCCCAGGTGGCGATAGGAGCGATTCCGCCAAACTTGCCGCGCGGGCTCTATCTCTACGGCGACGTTGGAAGCGGGAAGACGATGCTCATGGATCTCTTTTACGACACCCTCCCGAGCTCAGTCAGGACGAAAACGCGAATTCACTTTCACAACTTCATGCAGGACGTCCACAAGCGTTTGCACAAGATGAAGATGCAGCATGGAAACGACGTCGATGCTGTTCCCTTCGTCGCGGCGCAAATTGCTGCCCAGGGCAACGTTCTCTGCTTCGACGAGTTCCAGTGCACAGACGTGGCAGACGCCATGATTCTCAGGAGGTGAGTCTGGCCACAAGGAGACAGACGATGAGACATCCGGCCGCTGACACATGAACCAGATTACTGGAGTCCCTCATGTCGCATGGTGTTGTCCTGGTCACCACGTCAAACAGACACCCGGACGAACTCTACAAGAACGGAATCCAGCGCGAGTCCTTTGTCCCCGCGATAAAACTGCTCAAGAACAGGTTGCACGTCATCAACCTCGACTCCCCGACAGACTACCGCAAGATCCCGCGACCGCCTTCGGGCGTCTACCACACCCCGCTCGACGCGCACGCATCGTCGCACGCCGAGAAGTGGTTCCGCTTCCTCGGCGACCCGGAGAACCCCGAACCGCACCTGGAGGTGCAAAAGGTCTGGGGCCGCGAGATCCACGTTCCGCGCGTCAGCGGTCGCTGCGCGTGGTTCACATTTGACGAGCTCATTGGCAGACCCACCTCCGCCGCCGACTACCTCGAGCTCGTGCGCAGCTACGACGCCTTCATCGTGACCGAGGTGCCCGGCATGACGTACCGCCAGCGCGACCTCGCGCGCCGCTTCATCACATTCATCGACGCCGTGTACGAGTCGCACGCGAAGCTGGTCCTCACCACGGAGAAACCCCTGACGGAGCTCTTTGTGTCGCGGGCCGAGATGGAGGAGTCGCTGGGTCAAAAGGCAAAAGAGGAGGCTGGCCATGGCGACAACGCAATGAGCCACCTTCTCGAGGACCTGGATCAGAACATCGACTCGATCAAGGGCATGTCTGGGTTGTTCTCCGGCGACGAGGAGGCTTTTGCGTTTGCGCGAGCGCTTTCTCGTCTAAGTCACATGGGTAGCCGCGAGTGGGTTGAGAGGGGCATGGGATTGGAGCAGCAGGGCGGCAAGAAGGAGCGCGACGACTGGGCAAAGGTCAGGAGTCGGCAGATGGAGGACAGCATGTGAGCGCGCGAGTGACGGAAAGCATCAGCCCGCCGGTTCGCGGGCTTCTTGGAAAGCTGGATTGCGCTGGGCCCTTTGTCTCTGCGTGTTCCACTGCGATGTCGCAATGTTTCTTCTTCTTCATCAGCGTCGGGGTTTTGATGAGTGGTTTGTACAGCAGCGGCGAGTCGGCATTTCCAGGTTACATCCATACCCAGGCCATCAGGACGCACGATATAGAGGCCATGTATGTAGACGAATCAACATTCTTCTGAAAGACTCTTGACACTATCGTCTCATTTCACCCCGAACCAAGACACTAAAAAGCTGCTAGTAAACACCCGGAAGAAGAACCCACTTGACCTCCCGCTTGAACTGCGCCCACTGCTCGCCGTAACGGTTGGAGCAGTAGTCATTCATGACCGGTACGCTGCGCGTCAAAAAGTCGAAAACCTGGAACACGCCCATGACGGCCGAGGCGACGACGCCGGACGCGGCCATGCAGTAACCCGCCCTCCACAGCGCGTAGCCGCCGTAGTTGATGTGCCGCGCCAGCTTCCACAGGCCGCCGCGCATGACCTTGCCCTTGTTCTCGGGCCTGGACTTGAATTGCTTGCGCTGCCACTCGGAGGCCGTCTCGAGGAACATGCCGACGGCGAACATGACGCTGCCGACGACGACCTGGTACGGCAATTTGGTGCCGGGGAAATCGTAGGCGGAGTTGAACACCGAGGTGGAGGCGGCGAGGAGGAGGAGGGAGTTTGCGCTGTTGACCAAGGTGTTGTAGAAGCTCACGGCGACGGCGGCGGAAGGGGGGAAGTCCTCCTCCGAGGTGCCGACGAGCCACCAGGCTTGCTTGGCGAAGGAGCCGACGGACATGCCGATGATGATGAGGTGCGGGAGCGGGAGGTTGTTGAGATTGTCGAGGAAGAAGAGACCCGTGTTGGAGCCCGTCAGGGGTACGATTGAGGAGATGTTGAGCTTGGAGAGGAGGGAGGCGCCCCAGCCGCCGGCGATGATTTTGTACTGGAGCAGAGGGTCGAGGCCGCGCAGGCCGATGAAGGTGAGGATTCCGGGGACATTTCGCCTCTTGACGCCGCGCTGGATGAGGTCGAAGTTTTTCCCTCGTGCGGGGGAATTCGAGTCTGCCATGTTGACGATGCGGTGTAGCTTATCAGGGTCGAAGACTGATGAATAACTTCACGACTATAGGCGGAGCTGTATTATATACGATATGCTGTGTAACTTCAAAAGCATGTGAGCTGTGGAGAAGGTCGGGGGAAGCTAGCTGGGGGCGCGTCAGATCATTGTTTGCTCATGGCATGGGATGACGCCGGCTCATCCTCCGAGACGGTCCGTTCGCATCGACTGGCTATGCATCGCCGCATCGAGCTGGCCGCGTCACGCCACTGGCGTCCGCCCAAGCCATGGGCTCGGATGAACTCCTTGTCTGACAAGTTATCGTCGGGACATTTAGAAACGATTTTGTACTAACAGAGTGCGGTAATGTGGGACAGGCTGAGGCAGCTCCTGGGCCATACGTAGTAAGTCACACCTCACAATATTGCTTCTTGAAGATGCATATGCATACAATATTATAGGTCGAGACAATCCGCGAGCCGCCATACCGCATTCGATTGTCCTTGTGAAAACGGAGAGTCCTTACGAAATTGGTTGGTCTTTAAAGACGTGAGACCTTTGCTCCTGTCGGATGAGCCACGGTGCTAGCTGTGAGGCCGTCCGGAATCCCTTCTACAGCGACTGCACTCACAAACACCACCTGCAAACGACTTGATACTTAGAATGACTGCAGCAAATTCCCCATCACATGCGACCACACCCATCGGAAAACTCGAGATCCCGTCCGTTCTCTCATAGATAAACCGGTGAGGGCCAGAGTAGTAGTCGGGTCGGAGACGACCGGCGAATGCCTGGTGTTGCATGTTTTTTACAGCATCAATCCGGATATACTGAGTATTCTCGATCACCATCTTACGCCATTAGCATGCAGTTATTCGCCTAAAGCTATAGATGATGATATTGAGGGATTATTGCCATAAGAAACGTCTCAGATGGTTTGGTGGATAGGACTGGACTCCTTCTGCGCAAATAAACCGCCGAGCTGTAACAATAGATCGCAAGAATCAGCGCTTATAGGGAGTATAGAACAAAAAGTCCGCGATTGGGCCAAATGGAACTTCTGCAGCTTGAGTAAATGAACCGCTCGTGGCTGGACCTCCAGATACACAGCAGAGCAAAGATGATGACGTGATGGCTGCGGATATCCGAGGTATACGAGTACATGGGTGCGTTATCGGAGCCCCAGTCGCTGATAAGCGTCGGGTCTCCGCGTTTCCAGGCAACAGTGGAGGGGTGTCCCGCGGGTGCGGGTCTTTCTGGAACCCATGCCGTGACATGATTGGACGTAGTCAAGACGGTACCTGCTCCTAGACAGGGGAGCTACGGTCCTTCGTCAGCTGTCGCATGTCCCTGTCCATAACGGTACTCCGTTTACAAGTAGAAGTAGCAGTGCACCGTCACCAGTTAGGTCGTTTGCGCCGTTGTGATAACGAACTTCTTCCCCTCAACACCACCCGCCTATCCACCTCCGATCATTCCTAAATCGCCTCTTTGCGTACCACATCGATATAATGAAGGTCACAAAAGCCTCGGTACTCGCCATTTTGGCTCAAATCGCCGCGGCCCGCTTTATCCCCGAGGATGAAATCAACCGAGTTCAGCTGTATCCCGTCGGCTCCGAGCCCGAAAAATACTTGATTGAGCTTGCGCCTGGTGATACCCGCTGGGTGACTGAGGAAGAGAAGTGGGAGCTCCGACGGGTACGAAACCTGCAACATCTTCGAGTTCCACTCTGACAGTGCAACTAAATTCTCTACAGGGCGGCAACCGCTTCTTTGACATCACCGATCACCAGGATCTCGGCGCGAGTCGCCTCCACACCGCTACCAAGCCCAAGAGCGTCTTCCCCGAGAAATGCCATCTTCAGGACACCGTCAAGCCCTTGATTAAGAAACTCGACAAGTCGGAGATTCAGAAGAACCTTGAGCAGTTCACAAGCTTCCACACCCGCTACTACAAGTCTGACTACGGCCGTCAATCGTCGGAATGGTTACTCTCCCAAATCAACTCCATCATCAAAGATGCGGGTGCCGATAAGCACGTATTCGCTGAGGCTTTCCCCCACACCTGGCAGCAGAGCTCCATCATTGTCACCATCCCCGGCAAGTCCAACTCCACCGTCATTATCGGTGCCCACCAGGACTCTATCAACCTCTGGCTCCCCTCTATTCTCGCTGCGCCTGGCGCCGACGATGACGGCAGTGGCTCCATGACCATTCTCGAGGTCTTGCGCACCCTCTTGAAGTCCAAGGACGTCGTTGAGGGCAAGGCCGACAACACCATCGAATTCCACTGGTACAGCGCCGAGGAGGGTGGTCTGCTGGGCAGCCAGGCCATCTTCAAGTCGTACGAGCATGAGAACCGCAACGTCAAGGCTATGCTTCAGCAGGACATGACTGGTTTTGTGCAACGTACCCTCGATGCGGGCCAGCCAGAGAGCGTTGGCGTCATCACTGATTTCGTGGATGCCGGACTGACCGACTTCATCAAGAAGGTCATCGTTGAAGTGAGCCCCCGCATCACCCAGAGCTGGCTGATATACGCTGACCAAAATGATAGTACTGCAAGATTCCGTACGTCGAGACCAAGTGCGGCTACGCGTGCTCCGACCACGCTTCTGCCAGCAAGGCCGGCTACCCCTCTGCCTTTGTTATTGAGTCTGCATTCGAGTACTCGGACAACCACATCCACAGCGTCGACGATGTCATCAAGTACCTCTCCTTTGACCACATGCTTGAGCATGCGAAGATGACTCTCGGTCTTGTATACGAGCTTGGCTTCACGGACTTCCCCGCTCTCGAGAAACAGGGCCAAACTATCTCCGAGGAGCTTTAGAACGGTTCCTGAGTGTCGCACACAGCAGAGGCTTGGTAAGTAACATCAATAAACAAACCGAACATAAGTTTCGTGGTCAATGAGTGCTGTATGTGTCTGAGAGCTTTACTCGGTGATAATGTCTGCGATGTATGCTGGAATAATGACGAACGACTCTAATGTAACGGCGTCCCCCGTTGCCCACGCTGTTCCGCAGAGGTACTCCGCACCACGAAGGTACTTCCTGGGAGCTTTGCCCTTCAAGCACCTTCATAATTGGGGTTGAGACCGAGCGAAACGAAAACTTCCAGAGCCCTACTTGCCTCCTACTACTTCGTAGGTTTGCGCCCCGTGCCAAATTGCCGTCACTATAGGAAACCTGCAAGGAAGACAGCTTCTGCCCCGCCCAACCCACTGCAGTGTCAAAATGCTATGCTGGAGAGGCAAAAGATGCTAAATTAATGGTGATGAACAGAGTCGCATATTTTTTTACCACTTCATTACGAATGTGGAGGGTCTCAATGTATCAGATGCGGCCAAGCACCAGCCTTCGGGCGTCTTCGAACATGTTCATTATGAACAGTGCGAAACCCAAGGAGCATCAACTTGATGAGCAACGTCCAAGAGGCGGCGTCAAAATAAGATGCAGGCGTACCTGAGCATGTCGACCAGAGATCCACGTGCCTACGTGGGTAAAGTGCACTGTCCTAGTGAGCTGAGCCCCACCACTAACCACTAACCTCACCAGGACGTTAGCGCAGCTGAACTCGATCTGTCTCTCCAACTTCACCTCTCTCAAACGACATCGCCAGAGTTTATTCAAACATCACACTCGAGTGCAATACTGCGAAAACCACATTTGCATAACCACCACACTAGCCATATCCCCAATCCCTAGTGCGGCCGTCTTCCGGCTCCATCATTTCACCACTGCGCAAACGAAACGCCCCACCCCACACATCCTAAACCTCATCAACAATTTGTCACCCAGGAGGAGCCTGCGTCGAGGAGGATGGAGACCCCAGGAGACAGCGTTTCGAACTCCATTGCCGCGGCACCCTACAGTCTTAGGCCTCCCAGTCCGCCCTATATTCCAATTCCCATTGCATTCAAACAAACCAGCGACTCCATCCTGGTGCCATCCTACGAGAACGTGGACGCGTCAAGTTTAACGATTGACGACCTCCGGATCATTACTCGCAACAAAAACCAGACGGCCATTGACAGATCGGTCGGCTGGAATTACGAGGCTCGCCGCAAAGCACAATCAATCCTGGACTTTCTCTACCTCGGCCCACTGTCCGTCGTTCGCGACGCAGAATGGCTCGCCAAAGAAGGCATCACCATGATCATCATCGCACGTCATGTCGCATTTGCTCAGACCCGGATAATGAGCGCCGAGAACGCATCTAAATTGCTGGGCATTGCAGTTGAGTATCTTAATGTCGCAGACAACTTGGAGCTCATCAGAGGCTTCCCAGCGGTTGTGAAGAAGATTAATGATCATTTGATTGAAGTTTATCGTCAACAAGCCGTGTCCGTGGAGCATGATCAAATGTTCATCAACGATGATAGATTCAAAGGGGGCAAAGTTCTTTTAGTGTGCGATACCGGCAATGATCGCTCGGCCTTCATGGCGGCCGCATACATAATGGCAGTGTATGGCAAGGACATGATATCGAGCGTTCAGTTTGTTTCCCTTCAGCGATTCTCAGTCAACTTTGATGAAGATGGAAAACGGACGTTGCAGGCGTACGGTGACATCTTGGCGGCTCAGAAGGATGTCTCCACCGCGACGAGACACGTTCCTCGAGAACAGAACCCCGAGAGACAGCAAGGGGGAGGAAAGAGAGGGATTGATACAACGCTTGATGAGGGCGAACGAATGGTCGTCGATGCTTCAGGGGGTTTCGTGACGGATTGGGACCGGTATCAGGGCAGACCGAGTTTTGCACCATTTATTGACCGGACTCAGACGTGAACAGATCCAGCAGCTTTGGACTATAGATATGTTTTGTCATGGTGTCAAGCAATGGCAGGATGCTCATAGGATTCCTTCAGCGATAGGGGGTTGAGCCCTCGTGGTGGTTAGATACACAGGTGTTGGGAACGTCAATATACCCATTTTTTGTCACTGGCAGCCTACAATTCCTAACTAGATGTTAATGGCCTACAACAGAATAGTTTCTTGGGATCAGTGGTAAGTGGTGGCATATGAACAGAGCCTTGTTGATACCAGGCATTGTTCAGGAATCTAAGTAGTCATGGGTTGACGCCATGTGCGAAGTGCCAGGGGTTTGGTTGGGAATGCTGACAGATGAACTGCGACTATTTGATTTGCTTCCTAAGTTATAATACTGCTTCTAAAAGGTACTCTTAAGCTCTACATCCAGGCTTGGGACTGACAAGAATAGTAGATACAAACTTTCTCCTCACAGATACCATTCAGCTATAGGAAAGTGTGTGGGGGGTTAATAGATACAAGATAAGTTATGATAAGAAATTGAGATTATTCTAATTCAAGTATCTGAAAAAATTATTAATAGAGATAGATTTATTGTATAAGGGAGGTTCTGAGAAGTAGTTCTAGAAATATATATACTCACCTACTACTTTTTTAAGCAACCAATTAGCTTGTAATTTAAAATAATAACTACTTATACCACCTGGTTGATATATAAATTTTGTCCATGGAAATCATCACTAGGATGCTTTAAGAAGAACAGACCTTATTAGATTCGTCTGTTACTGGAGATTACCAGTGGCTGTTCGAAATCGTATGGAAGTTGTGATCGTGAGATCTCATACAGTCCATGTATTTTTGCCCTCCATCATCCCCAGGAGCACCCAAAAGTTTGTGAGCAGACTGCAGTACTTCAAACTCACCCGTAGTATTACATATCTCAGGTACTGCTACAACAACTTACTGGAGTCTGCTAGCAACTGGTTGGAGTCTTGAGGAAGTTGCGATCTTGGCTCCTCATACACTGCACGCAGTCGTGCCCTCCTACAGCCCTAGGGGCATACAAAAATCAACAACTGAACTACAGTGCTTCAAACTGACCACACTCAACACCACACATCTCAGGCTTAGGGTGAGCAGGATCCCATGATTTTTGTTTATTTGTACTAGGCACTCTTGTCTATTTGCTTCCTTGTACTAGGGGCCATGCTTCTTTTCTCCTCAAAATCACTACCACCCTACTGCACCCTCACCTCGCTCCTTCCCCCTACTGCACCTTCCTTCTCACAGCTACAACAACCTCTCACCACTATTTCTGCCACTCCCACTCCCACTCCCACTTTTCCTCCTCTACTCACCTCTACTAACACTGCCACTCACACTTGCTACCTCACCTTCTACTCACCTCCGCCTACCATATCACCTTCTACCCACTACCTAGCCCTCCTCCTCCTACTTCTTTCGACAGAAGTATTGCGGTACCACCCACAGACAATGCTAATAGAGCAAATTACCCCAGCTTCTTTATCCTGAACATATCATCAGCATTGTTCGCTGCTTGCGTGGCACCTTCCTACATCATGGCTGATTCTGAGGAGCCTGACAGTAGTGACCGGTGCCTTCGGCAGTCAACTATACAGCACCAACCTGGCAGATATACTGAGCTTCAGGTATTCGGTGTACAGATTCCAGCATTCACAATTCCCGACCCAGTCTTTGATAAAGAGCTGGTGCGCCATTGCGCCTTCCCCTCAATCCCTATCGATTCGGGTCCTGGCCCAAGCGATCTCTACAGAGAGGCTAGAGACAAGAAGGCAGCCCAAGCAGCACATGCAGCACATGCAGACATTGAGAGCAGCTCAGACCGGGACTCAATGAGCGGAGACAGTGATGGCAAGTTACCCTTTTGTCAATTGTTGAAATGATCATCTAGCTAACATTGATATAGAAACAGAGGTTTACAAGAGTGATGACAGCAGCTCAGACCAGCAGTATCCCAGCATTGATGGTGATGGCAAGTCACTCTGTTTCTAATTACTTTACTAATATTTATACAGAATTAGAAGCTGACTACGCCAACAACAACGAAGAAGACGACGACATCTCAGACCAGAGACTTGTGACTGCATACAACAGTGGTAAGTGACCCTTTCTGTGTTGCCTGCTTGCATACTGGGCTGACTATGATCCAGAACAGGAATTCGACCCAGACTACAACTGGGATTTTGACTCAGACCTTGCAACAGAGCCTGATAGAGACACCAGCAACCAGTATGACAGTGGTAAGTGACCCTTTCTGTATTGCCTGCTTGTATGCTGGGCTGACTATGATCCAGAACAGCAACTCGACCCAGGTTACAACTGGGATTTTGACTCGGACCTCGCAACAGAGCCTGACAGAGACACCAGCAATCAGTGTGAGCAAGAAAGCAGCCAGTTTGAGCAAACAAACAGCCAATTCGAGCGAGAGAGCAGCCACTTTGAGCAAGAGAACAGCCACTTTGAGCAAGAGAACAGCCACTTCGAGCGAGAGAGCAGTCAGCTATCTGAAGAAAGCAGTCTCTATGACTTTGTGCCTGCCTCCCCTGACCTGGACATGGAACCTCTCTGGCCTAGCAGTGATGCGGGGCCTGATGTACCCAGCAACGAGACGGAGCTCAATGCCCATCATCATAAGCTGGATGTTGAAACAGACAAGAGCCTCAATGACTTCATACAGGCTACTGCCAACATGGACTGGATCACCAACGAGGACTGGGGCTCACCCGAGCCTGAGTCTGTTGACAATCCTCAAGGGCATGAGCTGGCTAGAGGCGCCATTCTCTCCCATCTCAAAAGCCGATATGCTGGAGAGGAAAGCGCTGGCAGTAACATGAAGTGGTCAAGCCTCAAAGACGGTGCTCAGTGGGCTCTTATCTACACTGCCTGCCAGGACTTCAACTGCACTTTCTCTGTTGCTGTCCTGAGGTTGGAACTTACAAGTGAGGAGACTCAAACCTTTCTTTCAACATACTTGGACTTTTGGGAGAAGAACAAGTCCTGGTGCAACAGAATGGACCATGCCGGTCCAGCACGAATTACCAAGTGGTTGATAGGGAAGGACCTGACTATGGATGATCATCTCTACTTCAATCGGCCAACATTACCGACAGATATTCTTGGCGATCAAGAACGTGCAACTGCAGAAGCATATGCACGCCATGTTCGGCGCGTGGAGCTCATCAGCACAATTCGGAACTGGATTGGTGGCCTTGGAAATTTCATCAATCTTCCCATTGAGCCTGTTATCATTGAAGGAGCCCGAGCCATGAGACGCAAGGTGAGGGGCCATTCTTGCCTCTTCGACTACCAGCTTATTTGCGACACTAATCCTGGCGACCGGTGGAAATTGTTCCCAGATGAGCCAAAGCTAGCAATATGGCAAGCTGGTGGCAACATCTCCGAGCTTCTGCATTTTCAACCGCATCCTTCCGGCACAGCTGGTTTTCAGATTCCCCAGCCCAACAACTCCTTTGCCAGACCATCCCAGAAGCTGGTCTCAGCCCAAGAGGCATCATCTGCAAATGTCCAGGAACCTCAAGCGCTGGGCAAGGGAGGGAAGCCACCTGCTAGCCAGCTTGGAGAAATTACCTCTTCACATATACCGTCACACAAAGAACCTGCACAGGGAGTGTCATTCAACAATGCGATTATCCTGTCAGACAGTGACAGTGATTATGAAGATGATGGTATATCTAGCAGTGACTCTGGAGATGAGGATCTGCCGGAAGGAGAACTCGAAAATCTCAGAGAGCCTGAAAACGATGATCTGTTGGCTGACAGGCCTGGAGAGGGCGATCCGTTCAGCAGCCAATTTGGAGAGTATGTTCAGCCCTGTTCTAACCAGAACAAAGGCCAGTTGGACCAGCAGCAACTCCAGATAGACATGAGCTCTCTCGTGCAAGCTCTGCAAGCCTCAGAGCCTCCTGCTCCTGCCACAGCTGAGGACCAAGGCCAGACATCCAATCATGCCAATATTGCAGACCAGCAGGAGTTCATCAGCAACCTTGAGGACGGATGGGAAAGTCAATACTTCAACGATGCCATGTATGGTATACTCGACGAGACTGACGTATCTGAGGCGTCGAGCCTCTGCTGGCCACTTCATTCCTCTTCTGCTGTTGCAACTTTCAATGGAACAGTGGCACATGGCTTGATTACTGCTCAGGGCAAGCAATCTTCTGAACAGATACACAACGAAGAGACCCAGTCACCCGACGCGTCTCTGATGCCATTCCACGAAGACGAAATCAGCCTCAGCTCCTTATTTCAGCAGCCCAGCCTGCCTCTCCACGCGTCGCAGCATCCTGCCCTGAACAAGACCACCGAGACAGTGCACAAGCAGCGCGATCAGTCACCCAACGCGTCTCTGGTGCCCGGCGGCGAAAGTGACATCGACGTCAACTCCTTGGTTCAGCAGCCTGGCCCGCCCCGCCACACGTTGCAGCGTCCTGCCCAGAACAAGCCCATCAAGACAGTGCACAAGCAGCACGAATATTCGCGCGACGCGTCTCTGGCCCCCAGCAACGAGAGTGACACTGGCGGCAACTTCTTGATACAGCAGCAGCCTCGCCCGCCCCGCCCCACATTGCAGCTCCCTGCCCAAATCGAGACCGCCGAGACAGCGCAAAAGCAGCACGAACCCGCCCAGGTCGCGCAAGAGCAGATCGAGAGCAGCAAGTCAAAGAAGAGAAAGGCCGACAGCATCGTCATCTCTGAAGGTGAAGACGAACCCGCCCAGGTTGTGCAAGAGCAGATCAAGAGCAACAAATCCAAAAAGAAAAAGGCCGACAGCATCGTCATCTCTGGAGGCGAGGACGAACCCGCCCAGGTCGCGCAAAAGCAGATCAAGAGCAACAAGTCAAAGAAGAATAAGGCCGAGAGCATTGCCATCTCTGAAGGCGAGGACGAACTGTCTACCATGGACTTAACGCCGGTTCCCAAGAAGTCTCGTAGAAAGCGCTCTGCAGAGGACAGCGACGAGGATTACAAGCCGCCGGCGAAGAGACCTCGCAGAAGTAAAGGCTCGACCGCAGCAAGAAAGACGCCTCAGCAGAAGGCTGCACCTCAGAAGCCCACGCCTCAGCAGCAAGTTGACCCTTCTCAGCCTCAGCAGCCAATCAAGCGCGGCAGGGGCCGTCCTCGCAAGTACCCTCTCCCGACAAACCAAGCGTCCACTGCGGGCACCACCCAGAAACAGGAGGTCCCACCCGTGCCCGACAAGAACATTGCTGTCCCATCCGTGACTGAAGGTCAGTCCTCAGCTGCTCAGGTGGCTTCTACACCTGCTCCGAGTCTCAAAAGCGCGTCCGATCAGGTAGCTACGGTGTCTGCCAAGAAGCAAGGCAGAACGCCCAAGACCGCGAAACATGCCACCACGGAAGGGACTACTGGCTCCAACGTTGACGATTTCGCCCCGGGACAGACTGTCTCGGTACCAGCTATCGCGAACGCCCTGTCTTCGATGAGCCAGTCTCGAAATGAAGCCATCATCACGCCCGACAGAGCATCGAAGCCTACGGCTCCGGCCGTTTACAAGTCTCTCCCATCTGTCAGCGCGTCAAGGTCCACAGCTCTGCCTGTCAAGGATCATTCCATATCGGAAAAGGCCCAGACCTTGGTGCTTCCCGCTCGCTCAACGCCGGCCAGGTCCAGCTCACAAGACATCGACATGGCTGAGGCCGACAAAGACATGCGTGAATATGTCGAACGCGCATCCAGCTCCCCTAGACAGGCTGTCAGAGCTGCCGGCCAATCTGCGTCTTCCACCGCTGCAAACGGTCGCCTAGGAGGCCCAGGAGGCACAAGCATAGGTCGCCAGCCCAGGATCGGCGGAACGCCTGGCTGGGACCCGTACTCACTTGCCCCGACGCCGCTTCCGATCAGCAACATTCATTCTGACGCCGCGGCAGTTGCTTATCGTGCTCACCTCCCGAAAAACCACTGGAAGATGTCACAACAGGAGATAATTGCTTACGAAGAGGCACGTCCCGGCTATGAGAGCTTTTTCAAGCAACACAGCAACGGCCAGCACCAGCTTAGAGAAGCGGCCGCCCGCGGAGCTCAAGCTCAGCGCATCATAAACGGCGGAGATACGTCGCAGAGTTATGGTGGAAATGCTGGCCACTCCGCTTTCGACAACGCCCCAAGCGACACCGGTTACGGCACACCGTCCACAAGTGCCTTTCAGCAATCGGCTCGAGGACAAGGCCAAAGACTGCTCGCTCCGAGACCAGCCCCTGAGGCCGCAGCTAAAGCTAGCGACGTGTCCCAATCTTGGGCAGGTATGGCCTCAGCCCTCGCTTCAGGTCCGGGCGCAGATCAGAATTCTGGGCTCATTGAGTCAATCGAAAAGGAGACGGGCGTACAGAGAAAGAAGGCTCAGAAGCCTAAGAAAGCTGCGGCCAAGCCGAAGAAGACCAACCACTGAACACCACACACGACTTTCGACTCTGTAGGAATACTTGACAAGAGGCGAGCGGACAGGAAGGGCAACGCCGAAATTGCAGATACGCCCAGTCAGCAGCAGCCTTGCTCGAGGAAACCGGACGGTTTCTCATACGACTCGACGAGACAACGACTTTGCTTTACCTTCTTTTCCCCATACGGCTCGACGAGAAAACGACCTTTGCTTTCCACTCCTTTCTTCAAACGACTCGACGAAAATGAATATTTTGCTTTTCTTTCTTGACCTACTTGGAGGGCTATCCGCTTGGATGAGACCGCCGGGTTCTTTGGGAGGATGGTGGACAACGCCTGAGTGGCAACCTTTAGGATTGCTCCCGCAGTTTGATGGCTGGCCGCGGCTTACATCAGATCTGTATTGGTCGCATCCGAAGGGAAGGGATTTCCACATCAGATTGAGAAACTTGGAAGTCGCGACATTGTACAATAGGAACAGACAGATCAATCAGATTGCTCCCATGATCAATACGCTTGGACCTTGAGTCACTTTTGTGAGGCAAGGTCACGTAAATTGTACGGCAAGGCGACCCGACGGTAGTAAAAGGGTTGATGTGTGAAGAACCACGTGCGTGAAGTCCGTTTGTGCTAGATTCAATTGCTCCGAACTAGTCTCCTCACGACCGGGCAGCTATTGTTACTGCACGTCGTCAAACTGCCTTACGTAACTTCATGATGAGCTAAGCCGCCAGGGTTCCCCAGTTGTCGAATGTGGACCGAGCTTGCATCACCGAGCTTCACAGGCCGTCTACGTACGTCCAGCCAGAGATGGGTCAAGGCCCAATCCCCGATTACCCCAATCCACGTCCTTGGCCGAACACCCGCCCCAGACTGTCGACGATCCACCACATCAACAACAACGTCTCTACCGCGACTCTCACCTCTAGCGCATGCTCCAGCCGGCCTGATCCGAGCCCGAAAAATTTCCCAGCATTGCCAACAGTGACTGACTGATCCCCCGCTTGCGAAACGAGGCCCGAGATATCCACGTCTGCAGCCCAACATATCCCGCGGCTACCAACAGCCATCCAGACAACAACATGGCTCCTCGCATCGAAGCCCAAGAGATTGAGACGTATTGGAACATCTTCTCCGCCCGGACGGGCGGGTCGCAGTTCCTGACGGGAGAGCAGGCCGCGCCGGTCTTGAAGAACAGCGGGCTCACGGACAATCAGCTCGAACGGGTGTGGGACCTCGCTGACGTCGACAACGATGGCAACCTCGACTTTGAAGAGTTCTGTGTCGCCATGCGAGTGATTTTTGACATTTTGAACGGAGTACGTGCCTCTTATCCGAGGCTTCAGGAGCAGCTAATGACATTGGGCCCACAGGAATACTCAGACGTGCCCACGACACTGCCCGATTGGCTCGTGCCCGAGTCTAAAGCACATCTCGTCCAGGCAAATCGTGCGCTCACAGGAAAGCAAGTGGCATTCGAGCAGGTCGAGGAAGATCCAGATTCCCCCGGATTGAAGGACGGCTTCGACTGGTACATGAGCCCGGCGGACAAGAGCAAGTACGAGTCGATATACCAGGAGAACCGAGATGCGCGGGGCGAAGTCGCATGTAAGTCCGAGCGCGAAACACACCTCCGGTCTGCCGTCCTCCGCTGATAAGATGCCTTCTACAGTCACGTCCTTAGAAGATCTTTACGAGTCGCTCGAAGTGCCCGACACCGACATCCGCTCCGCCTGGAACCTCATTAACCCGTCGGCTAGCCCGTCCATCAACAAGGACGCCTGCCTCGCCTTCCTCCACATCCTAAACAACCGCCACGAGGGCTTTCGCATCCCGCGCACGGTACCCGCATCCCTCCGCGCCTCGTTCGAGCGTAACAAGATCGATTACCAGCTCGACAAGAATTCGCCCGCGTCGTCGCGGTGGGCGACCAAGGCTGACGATTCGACGGCGACGGGCCGCAAGGCCAAGTTTGGAGATCAGTACCTCACGCGCTTGGGTCGCAGCGGGTTCAAGGCGAGCGGCACCGACTTCTCCACGTCCAAGACGGACGACTGGGAGGAAGTACGGCTCAAGAAGCAGCTTCAGGAGCTCGACGACAAGATTGCGCGCGTCGAGGCCGACGTGGAGCGCAAAAAGGGCGGCAAGCGCGACAGCAAGCCCGCGCTCGTGAAGCGCGAGCTCGAGCAGCTGCTCGACTACAAGCGCAAGGAGCTCAGGGAGCTCGAGGATGGGTCTGGCAAGGCAAAAAGCGGCGCCAGCCTCAAGGGCGTTTCGGACGACCTCGCGACGGTCAAGGAACAGGTCGAAGGGTTGGAGTCGCACCTCGCGTCGAGGCAGCAGGTGCTGGAGCAGTTGCGGAGGGAAATCGAGGACGAGAAGCTTAGCAGATGAGAGGGGGGGGGCAGCATGCACACACGCGGCAAATTGGCGATCTCGTTGGCGATTTGACTCGTTTCCAGAGCTGGCCTGGCACGGGTGAAATATTTCGACATGCAAAATGCGGGAGTTTTCATGTTCTATCAGCGTGGTGATGTAAGAGTACGAGACTGGTTGTAAGTGCCGCCTTTTGTTGCTGAGTGGCGCCGGGCGGAAACACTGTGATAGAACAGGGGTAAATAAAGGATGAGAGAAGGTTTATAATTGTTATTTTTCCAGTTAATAACGAAAAAGAAGCTTCTTGATTAAGATGAAGTAGGCTGGATAGCTACATGAGACCCAACGCCACTATGCCCTCCCGTTCCCGTGGTACATTCTCAACACGCTGGGCTCATCTACCACTGAGACCCGTTGACGTACTTTGGAGTGTAATCCGTACCCAGTGTTCGGCCCTTGACGGCCCAGACAAAAAGCGACGGGACCTTTGCCCAGCCGACGCGGCCTGCGCCGCGGCTACGTCCCGTTGCGCAGACGAAGATATCGACGGGCATGCCCTTGACGACCTGCTGGTCCTTGCCCTTGATGGCGAGCTCAATGTTTTTTACGACGCCGGCGGCCTGATGGGTTATTGTTAGCTTCTAACCCTCAACACACAGGGGTAAAGGTATAAAGGGGGCGGAGGAGAGGAGAGAGAAAGCAGGAATGGGGGTGATGTGGAAAAATGAACTGACATGTTTATCTGTGATCATGAAACCCGCGCGGGGATACGAGACCAAATCACCGCAGGCCCAGATATTGTCAACACCCCTGACGCGCATGTACTCATCAACGTTGGCGTACTTCTTATCATTCAGCAGGCTGGCATCGAGAAACTCCGAGTTGGGAATGAGCCCCATGGTCGGCAGGTAAAGGTCCGTCTTGAGCTTCTCGCCGTTGATGAGGGAAACTTCTGTCTGACCGTCGGGCAGCGTGCGGGTGTTGGCGACGCGGGCACTCTTCTTGACCCGCACGCCGAGCCTGATGATTTCGTTCTCGGCGCCCTTGGCAGCGCTGTCGCCGCCGAAAATTTCATCGTCAGCGGCGAGGAGCACAACCTCCTTGTCCTTATACTCGAAGCGAATCTCGGCGGCGGTCTCTACGCCCGTAGGCCCCGCGCCGGCGACGATGATGTGCTTCGCCTTCTTCACCTTTTCGGCGGTGGAGTGGAGCAGGTCGAGCGTCTTTTCGTGACTGTCGGCGCCCTTCCAGGGCATGTCAAGACTGGCGGAGCGGGCGCCGGTGGCGAGGACGAGGTAGTCGTAGGGCAGGGAGCGAGGGCCGGACGAGGTGGAGACAAGGGCGGACTTGCGGGCGACGTCGAGGCCGGTGGCGGTGCCGAGCACGAATTCGAAGCTTTCCTTGGGGTATTGTTCAAAACCGGCCTCGATCGGCATGAATATCTGCTCATCTCTGAGGATGCCAGGAACGATGGCGCGGACTGAGGCCATGTTCCAGTAAAAGTGTGTCGTCTGCCATTATCGTCAGTTTCCACTGCAACACTTGATAGCCTTTAACTGCAGTCTTCGTGAGCGCTCGAGTTGACCCCTCCTGAAATGTTGTGCGTAAACTCGTGCAAGTCGATTAGAACCTGCATGAAGCCGGTGGATTACCTGCAAGGCCGGCGTCTTCCCAACGGCGTCCGAAGCTCACAGTGGCGCCTCTGCGGTTGCGACGAGCATTGGCTAAGCTCCTGGTTGCTATACCAATCCTGGTGACTGTTTTGTCTTACCTTGGCGACGAGGATTACTCTGAGGTCATCCTCTTGCTGACGTGTGTACTTGAGGAGTCGATGTGCGACTGCCAACCCGCCGTACGCGGCACCGAGGACGACAACTGTCTTGACCATGATGTGTTTATAGGTGTTCGTTGGATAGTGTTTCTGAAATGACGACGCTAGTTAAGCTCCGTCGATGCTAACAGGATTTTTGAAGCCAGGCTAGACTCAGTTGAATGATCTCTCAAGAGGCTGACTGATTATCTGTCGCTGCCGCTGCTCATCAGTTCGTCAAGAAAGAGAAGCCCAGGACAATGTTAAAAGAGAACAGCATGAAGACCGATATTTATTTGAATTCCCAGCATGGGTGGCCCGAGACTTCCAGAAGCAAGCGGCACGTCCTGCATCCGCTCTCGTCCAGTGTCCGTAAGGACAGCTACGCGTCCTTCCCCCAAGCTAACTTTCACGCGAATGGCCCAGTAGTATTTTGGGCACAGGTTTCAGTTCCCCAAGTCCGTGCCGTCTTGTGTAATACAGCATGTGGTAGGTCAGGTTATTGTTACGCTGTCCGTCCTTGGCTTGGTATATCGTCGATCACTCCCCCTCGAGGTCCGTCCGGGCTTTCCCCACGCGAGGGCGTTGTGGGAAGAAGCGATGAGTAGGCCAGCGTGTCTACTCGATCCTGTAGCTAGCTGTCATTTAGTCATAGAGCTGTCACTGGTGCTATCTTGAGCACCCTCTTCTCGTCGTTCTTCGATAGCTGTGAACGGCCTTGATGGCACATGCTCTGGGCAATGCGAGGTACCCGGTGTGATCTGCGCAGGGCCTAAGTGAGCGGGCACCCGATTCGCCGATACGTTCATCAAGCATTTGCTCTGTATCGCGCAGGAATCTTACCGGGACGAGCTTGTCTTTTTCACGTCAGAACGTCAGCGACCATGGCTTTTAGTGTTTTGTGCACGTAGACGAGAGTGGGTTGCGAAGACAAACGGGATCTTGGTGTTCGGCCGAAAATAAGAAAACGAAAGCGTCTGGGGGTGACAGAGTTGCTTCTCGGCACTCTGACACAGAGCGAGGCAAAAAGAAGCATTGATCCAGCCAAGTGACGATTCTGCGATGCTGCGGGCTAGCTAGGAGTTCTTCTGGTAGGGAGGTGGCACAGCGCACGAGCTACAAAGGGAGGAACAAAGAAACCCGGGTACATCGACATTGGATCCTGCCTGCAAGGTCGACAAGGTGATATGACGGGCATGTCTATCCGAAATGCAACATGATACGCGGTCGTTTGCTTGCGATTTGGGCAAACTGTTGCTTGTCTGAGGGGTTGACTGGTATATATGCTTGAGATAGCTCATGGCGGACGTTGTCGATGATGTGAAGAGTTGTGATGACCCCTGGCAGCTTACCTCCACGAAGAGTCGGCAAGCTGCTCCTCCCCCAAGCCGAGGTCGCAAGTCACGTTTCCTCCAGAATCCCTCTGAGGTTTGTGCAGGCGACTCCACACTTGATGGACGGCCACCCGCACCCTGTGGCCCCCAGCCCGTCGCAAGTCTCATTCCCAAGCTTCGTCGGAGCTTCCAAGGTGGCTGTTGCCTGCAATGCTGCAACCATTATCTGTTCCTGAGCCGCGCTGGAGCTGGTGGGGAACAGAAGACGAGAGGTTGGAAAGCTGACCGCCAAACGCCATCAGCGCGCTGCCCCGTGTTGCACGTAATTAGGGGGCAAAATCTGGTGTGTATTATGTGTAACTAAACGTGGCCAAGTGTAACACATATAGTCCTATTTCGTCTGGTTAAAGTAAGGCGAGGCTTGTAGAAATAGTACCACAGCTAAGAGTTCTTCTAGCGAAAACTCTACTACTTAAATATATTATTCCTAATACACCCCTCTAGCCTTAAAAGTATTACTTATAGGCTAGCCTTTTGAATAATACTATTAATACTTTATTTATATCTTATAAAAAACCCTCTAAATAACTCTATTACTTTTATTAAACCTCTACCCCTATAATAGAAAAAGTAGTACTATTTTTAGGTAATTTAAGTGTTTTTTATTTATTAGGGAATATTTTAAGTATAAGGCTTCTAATACCCCTAATATCTTAAAATTCTTCTTTTTATTATAACTCTAGGTATCTTAACTAGTCTATTATATTAATCTAAGTAATAAATATACTAAACTAGTAATTTCAGAGAAACTTTATAAAACTATTAGCTATAAAGTCCCCTAAAAGTATA
>RYZW01000370.1:8786-39978 GCA_004367215.1 Colletotrichum trifolii
TCTTATCTAAATAAACTATAACGAAATTATTAAGAATACCTTAGAATATACTATTAATATAGTATTAAAACGTTATAGGTATATATATTAGCCTAAAAAGAGTAATAAACTACTTAAATAATCTAAAATAAATATAAAAAGTAGTTTTATATTTATTTCCCTCTATAATACGAATCTTATAGAAAACTATATAAATATTAACTTTTATAAACTATATTACTTTAGATAATAATTATAGTATCTTTTTAATTAGTAGTAAAAGGTAATAGTTATAAATACTAATAGTATTAAAAGTATAATAATCTATATAAAACTACTATTTCCCCCTAAGTTTCTTAATAAGGAAAATAGGTATTCTAGCTATAGATAAACTAGCCTAGACCTAATTTTTATCTATTAGATCTATTATTTAGTATTAAACCTTAAAGAAATATATTTTTAGTATATTATAAAGTAATCTTTATAATAAGTCTAGCTTAATTCTATTTAGGTTTTTCTTTAAGTAAACATTATAGTTAAAAGACTTTTTATGAAATAAGAAACTAGAAGTTTTATCTTTATTAAATAGGTCTATAAAAGGAATATAAATAGTTAGTAAAATAAGTAATAGTTATTCTGAAGTTATAGGTAATATAACTATTAAGGTTATATTAATCTATATTAAATTAGTTACTAATTATTTATATCTCTTTTTACCTAAACTAGAAAACATTATAACTAGTAACTTAATAAAGTCTATAAATCTATCTATATATATTTCTTTTAGTATATTACTAATAACCTAGATAATTAAGCTACTAACTAAATCTATTTATATTTTATTCTTTATAAAATCTAAAATACCTTATTAGTATTATAACTATAACTTCCTAAAAATAGTTATATATATTATTCCTAGGATTACGTAAAATAGAGCTTTAGATATTTACCTATGAGGGTTAATCTATACTTTAACTATTTTAATAATATATATCTCTTAGTTAATACTTAAGATAATACTTAATTAGTATAACTATATTAATATAATTAATATAAAGCTCTACTATTTTACAAACTCTTTACAAACTACTCTATAATAATTATAACTCCTAATAATTTAGATGGAAATAAAAGACTTATTATTTATTTATATAGAAACTAAGAAAAGCAGCCTATTTATTTATCTCTATATTTCTCTAGTCTTATCTATTACTATAGTATTATTATTAGTAGTTATACTAACCTACCCCCTAAGGAATCTTTTCTAAGAAACTAGGTTTTTTCTTTATTATCTATAATCCTTTTACTTAACTATAAAACCTTAATATTAATATCAGTAACTACTAGTAAGTAAATAACTTATAGCTTATATTCCGCGATAATATAGTTTTTAGTACTATAATATATATAAATACAAGCTTATATATATACCTAGATAACTATAAAGTCTACTTAATAGGGTTTATATATCCCTATAATAAGAGTTGACTAGGGTTTACTAGTTATAGTAGTTTACTTATTCAACTTTTTATAGTAAAGAATAGTAAAGAAAAGTAATAGTATAGTAATATTATACTAGTATTAGAATAATCTAAACTATTCCTATATTTATTATCTATATATCTCTATTCTAATTAATTATTAGTTCTGATTAGGGAAAAGACTATAGTTATTTATAGTTTCGTAACTTTATATCAAAGACTTCGAGGTTTATTATAATTATATAGTTATATTAGATAGTAGTATAATAGTCTATCTAGTTAATGTTTTAGTTAATACTAGCTATCTGAATTTTATAGGAGAGAACTAGTTAGAAATAGTTTAGTTTAATATCCCTTACTTAGGAATACCCCTTCATTTATTTTATAGTTAATTTAAACTTAATAAAGAATTTAGTAAATATCTATTTAGGTTTTTAATAGAAGTAGTAAATTTTCTTAAAGGTTCAAGTATTATAATAGGGGTTTTTATAGTATTTAGTGAAGTGTTAGAAGAATATATTAGTATTTTAATTATACTATAATCCTTATATAATATAGAAATTACTAACTTATATTTAGATATTAGGTAACAAGTTAGTCTATAAATATTACTAGAAATCTTCAGGTCCCCTAATAAAAACTTAATTAACTTCTAATTTATATTATATAGTTATCTATTATATAAGAAAGTAAAGAGTATGACTATTCAAAAAGTACTAATATAGAACAGTTTTTATTTTAGAGAAAATATTTAAAATACTTATAAAGCTATATTATAATCCTATTAGAGTTTTATACAAATATCTTAAAAAGCTCGGTTTTTATCTTCTATTAAATTAGTCTATTATTAGTCTATTATAGTTTCTATTAAAAGCTCTAGAATAGTAGTATTTATTATTATCTTTTTACTACTTTCTATTTGTTTTATTATTTATTATTTACTACTAAGTTAAACCTAAGTAAGAAAATTATTAATAATAGAAGCTAGCTATAAGAGGTATTTTAGTAGTATTTTAATAGTATTATAATAAACTTAAAGAATTTATACCTAAGGTAAAAACTCTTTACTAAACTATAGGAATAGTAGTTATATAGAGCCCTAATAGTAATATCCTATATAACCCCTAAGGCTTAGGTCTATGATAGTTATTAGAAATTACTTTATTAGTATATTACTATTAATTTAAAATTCGTAGAGAAATATATACTATTTTTATAGTTTTATAGTAAATAAGGTTTCTAAATATAATAATAGTAGTGAAATGCCTTTTCTCTATAGGAAAGTAGTTATAGGTTTTATAACTTATTAAAATCTAAAAAATCTATTAATTAGTATTTCAGAATTAAACTATCTTTACTCTAAAAAGTAGTTATATCATTTTATTAAGGCTTTTTTGTTTCATAATTATAGTATGGTAGTTACTATTATAAATATACTAAATATCTATACAGTTACTATTATTATTAATGTATTTTTTCTTTAAAATAAATCTTCTATTATAGAAATACTATTGAACTTTTTAAAAATACTCCTCAAATATTATGGATTGAAAGTTATTTATTACTATAGTTAGTTTACTTATTAATTTAGGTGTAAAATTAATAGGTTAAGGAATGTGTTTAGTAAAGTAGATTCTAGTATGAAAACAATAAGTAAAATATCTCAGTTCAGGGTGAGAGGGCTTTCTGTACCCTGAATAGGTTAGTACTTTGAGATGCGGGGCTGTATGAGGCTGTGGAGGTTTGACTGATGATTTAGGTATAGTGGTTAAAAACACCAAAATCGTATGGTCTGAATAACTGCTACTAGAATACACTGCATGTTGATGCGGCTGCTTCGTATACAGGTGCTAGGCTAAGGTAGGATGGGATGATCGTCGGATACAAGATGTGCGAGCGATCTCCGTACCACTTTCACACTTTCAAGAGACACTGCCAACTGTGCCCTACTACTACGTACACTTTGCGAGTAGCATACCTGTGCCGCAGAAACGTGGGCGGGCAATCGTTTAACCTCGTTGTGGCCATTATCTCTGAGGTTTGTCATGGGCCGATGTCAGCTCGCCGACTCCCAATATCTGACTGACCAATCATGGCAGCCCGTAGAAAACGCAAGGAGACGACCAGGGCTGCCAAGCATACCNATATTTGAATTAGTTTTCTCGAAAACTTTCTTATATTTAACTCTAACTTATTATTATATAACTAAATTATTCTAAATATATTAATATTTTAAAACCTTTAAAAACTTTTAAAAAGATATATTATTATTATTTAGAAATTCTATTGAAGTAAATATTAGAAGACTATTATTGATAGTAGTACTAACTTATTTCTGAATTATATTATAATATTCCTTTCTTTCTTTATAATTAAACTCCTAAGCTATTTAAAACTAAAAATTTATTATATAATATTTAAATATTCCCTTAATATAAAGAATATATAAATTACTATTTTTAATCTTTTCTTAAATAGTATTTTTATAGCTAAAGTACTTATTAAGTTTAAGTAGTTCTAGTATTTTCGAAATATTAAAAGTAATTTTAGTATCTAGATTAATATACTACTAGATATCTTAGCTAGTTATATAGAAATATAGTCTAATATACTAATAGTTAAATTTAGAGCTATTTAATAAATTTATTATTATATCGAGATTACTAGTAATTAAAGTATACTATTTTCAAGTAATTTATCAAAATATTAATAAAATAGATAAAAAAGATTTATTTTATATTTATGAATGAAAAATAGTTTAGAGATAATTAGATATAACTAGACTTATTATTATATTAAATAAATAATATAGTATATAATTTAAAAATAGGTTATTAAAAAGTATATTTTCTTTAACTAGAATAAAGTATTTTAATATATAAAAATAGAATAGTTATACTTTATATAGATTACCCGAGTTATATCGTAGCTAGTAGAGTTATATAGTAACCTTAGTACTAAATATATTTTTATGTAATAGAAATTCTAATAATAGAATTAGAAATAATTCTACTCTTAATAAAAGTAGTTTTCAACTTTTTCTATTATTTTAACTATAATTAAAGTTAAATAAGCTTCTTAGTATTACTTAACTAAAAAGAATTCAACTAAAAAGAAAATCTTAAGTTCAAATATTTATTTTATTATTATCTAAAATCTGAAGAACTTTTAGATATTTCTTAAGAACCTTATAAATCTTATTTAGAACTAGAAGTTATATTATTTTTAAACTAGTCTTATATTAATAATAGTATTTAGAAACCAAATCTTTACTACTAATATTTATAATATAAAAATAAGGTTCTTAAGAGAGAATAAACCTTAAATAATAGATTATATAAAAAATAGTTTAAATAAACTATGTATTACTAATAATCTTTATTCAAAATAGATCAGTTTTATTTTTTAGTAGCTCTACTTTTCTTAGAAAAAGTAGATTTAGTAAGAATATTCTTAGAAATAATAAATTTCTTACTAGGTTTTATAAATTAATATTTAGTAATCTTATATTAAGATTCAAAATTATAAGTTTATTATAAATAAATAATATAGTATATAGTCTAAAAGTTAGTTGTTAAAAGGTATATTGTCTCTAAATTAGAATAAAGTATTTAAATATGTATAAATAGAATACTTATATTCTATATAAGTTATTTAAGTTATATAGTAGTTAGTAGAGTTATATAGTAGCCTTAATACTATATATATTCTTATATACCCCCCTAGTAGTAGAGCTGCTAGAAATACCTTTATATCGCTTAACTAATATACTAGATAAATAAAATAAGAATAGTTATATTTTATATAAGCTACCCGAGTTATATAGTAGCTAGTAGAGTTGTATAGTAGTCTTAGTACTATATATATTCTTATATACCCCCTTAGTAGTAGAGTTACTAGAAATACCTTTATATAATCTAAGTAATATACTAAATAAATATGAAAAGGTATATAGTTTCCTAAAATAGGTTGTTTAAGTATTTAAATAAAAGGAATTAATAAAACTATTATAATCTATTATATATTTAACTACTTTTATTAACTATTAGTAAAAGTAATTAGTTAGTTCCTTCTAAAATTACTAGTTATCTAATCTTTTTATATACTATAAATAAGTTATTTATTAATTTTGTATTTATTAGTTTTCTTTTTTCTTCCCTATATTAATATTTTTAATAGTTATTTTCTTATTATATAGGTAGTATATACTACTAATATAGACTTTATATATTAAATTTAAATATAATAATATATATCAGCTATTACTAATATTCTAACTATAAGATAAACGTTTTAAGTCTAATATAAAAAATATAATTAAATTTAATAATATCTTTACTAAAGTTGAGAAATAAGCTATTAATGCTAATATTAATTAATATAATATTACTGTTAACTTTTGAGAGTATTTTATATCTCTTTTAATTAGTAATTTAATACTAATTTGTACTTATTATATCTCTAAACTAAAATGATTACTACTTAATTCTAAACTTGAAAGTAATAAAAAGTTAATATTCTTAATTATTTAAGCTATTTTGTATCTTTACTCATTTAATAAAGATAATGAATCTTAAACTTAAAATACTTTTCTATATTCTTTTAGGAAATCTATTTTATTTGGTAATTTTAATTTAACTTCTTTTTTTTGAAAAGTTTAATTTCTGTTATTTCTTTTCTTTTTCTTTTTCTATTAAAACTTTCTTGATTTTTAGTAATTTCATCTAAGAACACTTTATATTTAAGATTTAAATATAGCTTAACTATATTAAAGAAGAGAATTCTATTAGTAGTTTAAATATCTAGTCTTAGTATAAAGGTTTAGTAATTTAACTAAAGTTATTTATTGACTTATATTTTATAGAGTTCGCTAACTTATGGAAATATTTATTACTAACTCTAGTACTTAAATGTACTTAAATACCTAAGTTTAGTAGTATTATAAAAGAGGGAGCTATTTTAATAAAAGTTTCTATTACTATTACTAGTTTAAAATATCCTTATAGTTATCTAAGGAAAGTTTCTACTTTAAAGGTTCCTTTTAATCATAAAGAGGATAATTTAGCTAGTAATCCTAAAGCTAAAAATATAATACTAGAGGTTATTAGTAATAAAGATAAGGAACCTAAGACTATTATAAATAAAGGGGAAAGTATTAAGGAAAATATAAAGGAAATAGTTAAACTATCTAAGAAATACGCGAAAACTACTACTAATATAATTAAAAAATCCTCTTAGATTAGAAATTAAGAAGTTGTTTTAGAGATAAATAATTTTAAGTATTAATTAGAAGTTACTAAATATTAATTTATAAAGCTTAATACTAAGTTTGCTATTCTAAGGAAAACCTTAACTAAATCTACTTTTTTAAGAAAAGTAAAAATACTAAAAAGTATAAACATTACTTATTCTGAATAAAGGTTATTAGAGATTTATAGCTAATCTAAACTATCCCCTATACAATATATTATTCTAGTTTTACTTTTCTTAAAGCCCCTATTTTTATATTATTAGTATTAATAATTGAGATTTAGTTTCTAACTAATACTACTAATATAAAAATAACTTAAAAGCTACTTATTTACTAGTCTTAAACTAGATATATAAAGTATTTAAAAGATATTTAGAAGTTTTTTAGATTTGAGATACTAGTAAAATAAGTATTTCAATATAAAAATTTTCATTTAAATTTAACTATTCTTAGTTAAAAAATAAGAAGGTTATTAATATAAAAGTACTTATTTGCTTGTAGTTATAATTAAAGTAATAGAAAGAATTCGAGATACTCTTTATTAAAAATAGACGTATTTTAGATTCTATTATTAGAACTCTTATAATTAAATAACTTTCTCTAATTTAGGTATTTTAACTTCTTATTATTTAAGTTCTTTAGTTTATGATACTTATCTAGCTAGTTCTAAATAATTATATTCCTAGTCTTTTAGTAATAATAATTAGTTTCCTACTTAGTAGATCTTTTATATTTTAGCTAGTTTTTAGAAAGTTTAAAGTTTAAAGTTATAGTTATAGTATTACTAATTTTAGGTATTTTTTTCAGTTTAGGTTTCACTTCCTATTTCTATTCATTTTAGGGGTTATAGTTAGTTTTTAATATTTATATAAGTTAATTTCTATATATTTCTTATAGTATTCTATTCACTTATTTAGGGTTCTAAGTTTAAATAAATAATATTTAACTAGATAAGAGTCTATTTAGAAAGTTTTATTCCACGGGAATAGGTAGAAGAATTCTATTATTTTCTTACTGTTTATATTACTATTATAAAAACTGTTTATTGAAAATAAGGATTATTCTAAGTTATTTATATATATA
Source organism: Colletotrichum trifolii (assembly GCA_004367215.1). Taxonomy (NCBI): domain Eukaryota; kingdom Fungi; phylum Ascomycota; class Sordariomycetes; order Glomerellales; family Glomerellaceae; genus Colletotrichum; species Colletotrichum trifolii. Next base: position 16,581 of record RYZW01000370.1, read on the forward strand.
TTTAAGTAGATAAGAAATTACTTTAGGTAGCCTTTTTTATTATTTTAGGTAGTTTTAAGAATATTATTTATAGATCTATAAAGTTAAGAAATATTCTAAATCGTTAAAGCTTTGCTAAAGTTAGATTCTTTATAAATCTATTTACTACTATTATGTCTATAAGTATGTAGACTATTTTAAAACTACTTTTTAAGTATTCTTAGTAAGATATATTTATTAAATATCTATATATTAAAATCTAGTAAATAAGTATTTATTATTTAAGATACCTAGTTTAACTATTCAGTATTTATTATAATAGATTCTCTAAATATCTTTTAAATTAAATTTAATATTTCGAAATAGTCTTTTTAATATTATAATTTCTTTTAAGATATATTTTAGGCTAAGAAATTCTATTTTAGCTATTAATATAGTTATAGTACTCTATTAAGTAGTTTTCTAATAAATGAGGTTTCTAAATAGGAAGATAATATAACTATAATTTAATCTCTTAGTTTCTTTATAATTTATAAATAAAGTATTTCTAGTAATTAAAAATATTCAAAATATCTTATTAATATTTCTCAAGTTTTTAAATTAGAATACTAGGAACTTTACTTTATAGAAATATTAAATTATATAGTTTATAATATCCTAGTATATTTAAGAAAGATTCATAAAGTATTTTAAAAATAGGAAGTATATAAATAAGATATTTAGCTATACTATAATAGAAATATAAAGAATTAAACTAATTTCTATCTAGTATTTATAAGTTTCCCTAAATATAGCTTAACTAATATTCATAGTAAAAGTTACTACTAGAAATAGTATTATTAGAATTAAGCTATAATTAAGATTAAAGCTTTAGTAGTTTTAGTAATATATATTCTAAACTAAGTAAATCTTATAATACCTACAATTTCTAACTATTTAAACCCCTAAGAAATACTTAATAAAACCTTACTCCTTATATTTATAAATATATTTAATATTTTTAATAATCTCGAGGATTTCTTTTTTGGTTATTTTATAATATAAGAGAAGAATATTATCTATATAGAATAAGATAAAAATACTTAAACTCTTATTTACAAATAAATAGATTTCCTCTAAATATAACTAGAATTCTAAAGGTTTAAGAGTAATATCAAAGGTTTTATACTTAAAAAGAAATATATCTCGAAATCTATATAGAATATGGTTAAATTCTATATAATATTTAATAACTTTAAATCTATCTAGTAATTTAACTATTATTAGAAGTCTAGTAAGGTTCTTTATAGTATTCAGAAATATATTAATAATATTAAACTAGTAGACCTCAAAATTAAACTATATTATAATTATTATAGCTACTTAAAAGGTTCAGGTAGCTAGTATTACTATGTATATAATTTATAATAGATTAACTAGTTATATATACCTATATACATAAATCCTTACTTTATACTATTCTAGAAGACTATCTATATTTATCTTACAAGTAAAAACCTATTTAAGAAGAAAAGATTCAGATATAGTATCTTAGTAATTTATTTCTTATTAGGTATTTTCTTTTCACTTTATAATCTTAATCCTCGCTACTTTAATAAAGGGATTTTATAATAGTTCTAGTATGTTAACGATATCTTTCTAAGCTTTTAGTAGTATAACTAGTTAATTAAAATATATTCGAGTTTTAATAAAGAGATCTTTTTCTTTTAATACTATATTCTAAATCGTAAGGAAAACTATTAAAAGGTTAAGACTATTTTTATCTAGGTTTTATTACTAATTAGGTAGATAAGTATTAGTAAAACTATTTTATTTATATTCTAAGAAATATAAAATACTACTATTCTATCCTTTTCGAAGTATTATATAGTTATTAATAGTAATTTATAGTTTTGATTACTATTATTATCTATTCTTATATTATTAGCTTAGTTCCTAAATAGTTAAAGATCCTAACTTAATTAGTGAAAGGCTAGAGTTATATTTTCAATTTAATCGAAACTAGCTAAGTAGGAATCCTCAAGTAATTATTTCTATTCTTAGTTGAAATAAATATTTTGTCTTAATTAGCTAAATCTCTAATTTTGAATATACTATCTAGTTTTCTAGTTATTAGTATATTTCTTAGACTTTAATTTTCTTTTAAAATTATTATCTCTAATTATTATTAATTAGAAACCTAAACTAGGCTTATTAGTTTAAGTATTAGTTTGAATATAATTAAACTTCTCTTCTTAATTTTAAAAACTAATTCCAAACTTAGCTTAATATTTTAAGTTATTTCTAGTACTAATAAAATAACTAATAGGAAAGAAATCTCTTTATTAAGTATTCTTATTATTCTAAAATCTCTCAATATTTTAAGATTAACATTTTCTTCTTTCTTAGTAATTAACTTAACTAGTAGTTTTATAACCTTTTTTATGAGCATTTTATAAGGATTTTAATTTAAATAAAATCTTATCTCGGTAAATTTAATATTTCAAATAAGAATAGGTTTCTAAAAAAACAAATCTAGATTTTATAGAAATTATAGGTATTTAGAATATAACTTATTAGGTATCTAATATATCTTTTTAATTTGTTTTTAAATAACGTTTTAAATATATTTTGTTTATATTGTTTCTTAAATAGGTATACTTAATAACTATACATTTAAATTTATCCCTAGTAAGATTACAAATCTTTATAAAGGCTTAGAGTATATTCTAGTACTTACTAATAAAAATACTACTTATATTAGGTTTCTTTAATTTTATATAGTAATGTCTGATTATTTTAAATATTTAGAGATATATTATATAGTATAACTACTAGTTAAATCAATTTTATTTATAGGTTAGGTAATAATCCTATATTTTCTTATATTCTTATCTCTTAGGTAATTAACCTTTTTCTGATATATTTACTTATTCTTACTAGCTTTTGAGTATAAGAGAAAGATAGCTCAAAATCGATCCTTTATTCTATTACTTGTTTCTAGTAACTAGTTTTTCTATTAAGTATTATTGCTATTCTTTCCTTATCTTATTAAACTTTATAAATTAAAAAGCTTCTTTATTTTTTTACTTATTTCTTAAATATTAGTAATACTTGAAATAATACGTTATAGGTTTTATGAAGTAGTATAAATAAAAGGAGTAAACTTAAAGATATATTTTGAATAATAAATACTTAGGAGTTACCTGTATATGTTCTAGGGAAATTAAATAGATCCTGGGTAATATAATAAAATGAGCGAATTAAGTATAATTCTAAAATTTATTTATAGATAGCCTATTAAGAATAAGTTATTATATAGTAAGAATAGTTTAATTACTTTAGTCCTATAATCTTTACTTTTTAAATATTAAAAACTAAATATTTAAGAATAACTTATATTAGATATCTTACTTAAAAATATTATATATAAATACTATTAGATCTTAGTTTTAAAAAGACTATTTTAGAATATAATGAAAAGAATAGAATATTTAGTAATTGTAAAATAATACTAGAGATACTTAAATAAACTATAAAATAGTTTAAAATAGGCTTATATTTAAGGAAAATAAAATTATACTTTCTAAGTGACTATCTTATAGTTATAAAATACTTAATTAGGCTAAATTTAAAAATATAGTTTAGTTTTATATATTAGACTTTAATTTTCTTAAGAAATAGAAGCTTTAAGATAATATTAATATAGAAGATTTCAATATAAGTAATATTATCTAATCTCAAATTAAGAGTATTCTTCCTATTTAAACTATTAAGGATTTTCTTAATAATTCTCTTATTTTATCTAATTATAAGGAAATTAGCTAAGCTATATTAAACTAAATCTATTTCTTTAGTAAACTTATAAGATCTCTTCTTGAAGAAATCTATTAAATTAGTAATATGGATTACTTTATAGCTATTAGAAACTATATTCTTTAAAAGTATATAAAATCCTCGAATAACGAAAAAGACTTTTAGGAAAACTTTAGTTAACCTTCTAAAAAGAATAAAGTTAATGCTAATATATATCAAGTTAGAAAAGTAGTTACTACTAGATTTACTAATTAAGCGAACTAATTTAAGTTTTAAAATTTCCAAAAACATTTCTTTAGCTTTGTTAGTATATTTTCTAGTACTTATCTATCTTTTTTTAGCTAGTTTCTATTATAAACTATAGATTTCAGAGTTATGTATTTTATCTATAATACTATTTTTAATAATAATAGATATTTAGATATTAGGGAATCTAATATATAAACTAGTAATAGTATACTTAATATACCTATAATATTCTAGAAAGTATAAATAGTTCCTGAAATCGTATAAATACTTTATTTTAACTTAAGTTATATCTAATTTTCCTATATAAATAACTAATATAAATAATATTTTACTATAGTTTTTATTTAAACCTTTTTAGTATAAGATAAAACTATAAAGATTTCTCTATATTTAGCTAAAATTTCAATATTACAATTTAGAGTTTTTCTCTTAATAACATTCTAATACTTAATTATAGCTTAATTAGGCGAAATATATTAAGTAAGTACTTAAAATTATTCTTTAATTATAAAGGTTTTTTAGATCTCTAAGATATTATATATAATTACTTAGAAATAAATAGTCTATTACTTAGTATATTATACTAAACTAGAGATATTTAAATGAGCTTTCTCAAAGATTTTCTTATATTTAATTTTGATTTATTACTATATTACTAAACTATTCTAAATATATTAATATGCTAGAATTTTTAGGAAAGTTTAAAAAAGAATATTTTTATTATTAAGAAGCTCTACTTAAGTTAATATTAGAAAATTATCGTTGATAGTAGTATTAATTTATATTTAAATTATATTATAATATTTCTTTATCTTTTTATAATTAGATTCCTAAATTATTGAAAACTAAAGATTTATTATAAAATAAGTAAAAATACTTTAAGTATAAAAAGTATAAGGTTTAGTATTTTTGATTTTTTTAAGTAATGTTTTTTTAGTTAAACTATTAGTTGAAATTAAGTAGTTTAAGTATTTTTAAAATATTAAAAATCAATTTAATATCTAGATTAAGATACTACTAGATATCTTAGCTAGTTATATAGAAATATAGTATAATATACTGTTAAAATGTTAGGCTGTAGGTGTTTACCCTATAGTAGTACTCGACTTACCGTTGAATATTCTCTGGAATATTCTACCTCGTTCTTTTTACAGGGTACCCGCTAGTTATTAACTTTAGATTCGTAATTACTTACGCAAGCCTGTATGACTCGAATATTCTAATAATTACTAATTAGAATATTCTAGAATTAAGCGTAGTACTATAAAAGAAGGCTTTTATGCCATCTTCTAGCATGTATTTAGACGAACCAACTATAACATTCCTTTACTGAATATAACTATTATTCACTTCTCTTATACTATTTTCTCTTCCCCTGAGAATATCTAGTATATATACCTTTAACGTAAGGTATCACTTTACTAGATGTAGGCTGTGTGCCTACCTACCTTTTAACATATACTAATAGTAAACATTAGAACTATTAGATAGTTTAACTATTATATTAAGACTACTAATAGTTAAGTATACTATTTTTAAGTAATTTATCAAAGAATTAATAAAATAGATTAAAAAAGATTTCTTTTATATTTATTAATCTTAAGTAGTTTAGAAATAATCAAAGATAACTAGGCTTATAATTATAATAAATAAATCATATAGTATATAGTTTAAAAATAAGCTATTAAAAGTATATTTTTCTAACTAGAATAAGGTATTTGAATATATATAAATAGAATAATTATGCTTTATATAAGCTACCTAAGTTGTATAATAGCTAGTAGAGTCGTACGGTAGCTTTAATACTATACGTATTCTCACAAGAAACTAATAATTTTAAATATTAATTTAAGATTACTAAATATTAACTTAGAAGACTTAGTATGAAGTTTATTATTTTAAAGTCTATTTTAACTAAGTTTATTGTTTCTAAGGAAATTAAGATTACTAAGAAATATAAAAACTATTTATTTTAAATAAGAATTACAAGTAAAATATAGTTTATTTAATCTATACTTTATATAGTATATTATTTAAGTTTTACCTTCTCTTAGGGATTTTATTTCTATATGATTAGTATTAGAAATAGGGATTTAGTTTTAGATTATTACTACTAGTATAAAACTAGTTTGAAAACTATTTATCTATTAGTCTTAAGCTAGATATACAAAATTTTCAAGAAATATTTAGACGTTTTATAGATTCTAGATACTGATAATATAAATATTTTAACCTTAGAAGTTTTATTTAAGTTTACGTTTTCTGAGTTAAAAGGTAAAAAGGTTAGTAATATAAAAGAGCTTATTTATTTTAAACTATAATTAAAATAATAGAAAGATTTCGAAGTTATTTTCATTAAGAATAGAAGTAGTTTAGATTGTATTACTAAAACATTTATATTTAAATAATGCTTTTTTATTTAAATACCTTAACTTCTTATTATCTAAGTTCTTTAGCTTATACTATTTATCTAGCTAGTCTTCAATATTGTATTCCTAGATTTTTAATAATTATAATTAGTTCTCTAGTTAATTAAAATCTTTTATTTTAGCTAGTTATAAAAAGGTTTAGAGCTTATAGTTTTAGTTATAGTATTCTAGTTACTAGTTTTAGTTATCCTTTACCTTTTAGATGGGCTTAAGTTCTTATTTCTATTTTTCTAGGGGTTATAACTAGTTTTTAATACCTATATAAGTTAATTTCTATATGTTGTTTGTAGTATTGTATTTGTTTATTTGAGGTTCTAAGTTTAAATAATTAATACTTAACTAGATAAAAGTTTAATTAGAAAGTTTTATTCTCTAGAAATAGTTAGAGGAATTCTATTAGCCTTTCTCTTTTTATATTACTACTATAAAACCTTTTATTAAAAATAAGGATAGGTCTAAGTTATTTAAATATATATTTAATTAGATAGGAAATTACTTTGAATAGTTTCTTCTATTATTCTAGCTAGCCCTAAGAATATTACTTATAGATCTATAAAATTAAAAAATACCTTAAATTATATAAACTTTATTTAAATTAAATTGTTCGTAAGTCTATCTAGTAGTATCATATTTATAAGTATATAGATTATTTTAAAACTACTTTTTAAGTATTCTCAGTAAAACTATATCTATCAAATATTTATATATTAAAGTCTAGTAAATAGGTATTTACTATTTAAGATTACTAATTTAATTATTTAGTAGTTATTATAATACATTCTCTAAATACTTCTAAAGTTAAGCTTAATATTTCGAAATAGTTTCTTTAATATTATAGCTTTCTTTGAAGTATATTCTAGGCTAAGAAGTTCTACTTTATTTATTAATATTATTATTATACTCTATTAACTAGCTTTCTATTGGATTAGTCTTCTAAATAGAAAGATAATATAGCTATGATTTATCTTTTAAGTTTTTTAATAGTTTATAAATAAAGTATCTCTAGTAACTAAAAGTATTTAAAGTATTTTATTAATACTTCCTAAGTTTCTATATTATAGTACTAGGAATCTTATTTTATAGAAATATTAAATTATATAGTTTATAGTATTTTAGTATACTTAAGAAAAATTCGTGAAGTATTTTAAAAGTAAAGAGTATATGAATAAGATATCTAGATATACTATAATAGAAATATAAAGAATTAAACTAATTTTATGTAGTATATATAAATTTCCTAAAATATAGCTTAATTAGTATTTATAGTAAAACTTATTACTAGAAATAGTATTATCAGAGTTACTCTATAGTTAAGATTAAAGTATTTAGTAATTTTAGTAATATATATACTATAAATTAAGTAAGTCTTATGATACTTATAATTTCTAATCATTTGAATCCCTAGGAAATACTTAATAGAACTTTAGTTTTTAAGTTTATAGGTATACTTAATATCATTAATAATCTCGAAAACCTCTCTTTCTACTATTTTATAATATAAAAGAAAAATATTATCTATATAGAAAAAGATCAAAATATTTAAATTCTTACTTCACAATAGATAAAGTTCTTCTAAGTATAACTAGAAGTTTAATAATTTAAAAGTAGTATAAAAAGTCTTATACTAAAAAAGGTATATTTTGAAATCTATAAAAAGTATACTTAGATTCTATATTATACCCTATAACTTTAAATCTATCTAGTAATTTAACTATTATTACAGGTTTATTAAAGTCTTTTATAGTATTGAGAAATATATTAATAACATTAAACTAGAAACCCTCGAGGTTAAACTATACTACGATTACTAAAGCTACCTAAAAAGTTTAGGTAACTAGTATTACTAAGTATATAGTTTATAGGGATTGACTAGTTATGTATTTCGATGTAAATAAATCCTTACTTTATCCTATTCTAGAAAATTATTTATATCTATTTTATAAGTAAAGACTTATTTAAGAAATAGGGGTTTAATTCTAGTATCCTAGTAATCTATTTCTCACTAAAGAGTTTTCTTTTTCTATTTTATAATCTTAGTTTTATAGTTACTTTCAGCTATATACGTTAAGTCCTAGCTAGCCTTAATAAAGCTCTCCCCAACTATTACTACAAAGTCTTCTACTACTATAAGGTTAAATATTAGAACTAGGGGTATAATTATCCACGATAATAAGTAATTTCATTACTATTTTAACTAGTTATAAGCTAATCTATAACAATAAATAATTTCATTACTATTTTAACTAGTTATAAGCTAGTATTAGTATAAATACTATTATTAGGTAAGATTTATAGATAAATCTATATATAAGGTAAAGAGCTTAGATACCATTCCGAGTATAGAGTAAAAGTAACTAAATATAATCTTAGTTTTTATTATTTTAATAAAGAAGCTTTATAGTAGTTTTAGTAAATTAGCGATATGTTTTTGAGTTTTCAGTAATATTACTAGTTAATTGAAATATATTTAAGTTTTAGTAGAAGGATTCCCTTTTTTAATACTATATTTTGAATAATAAAGAAAACTATTAAAAGGTTAAGATTACTTTTATTTAATTTCTATTACTAATTAGGTAAATAAGTACTAGAAAAACTGTTTTATTTATACTCTAAGAAGTATAAAATACTACTATTACATTTTCTAAGAATACTATATAGTTACTAATAGTAATCTCTAGTTCTAATTACTATTATTATCTACTCCTATATTATTAACTAAGTTCCTAGGTAATTAAAAATCTTAACTTAGTTAATTAAAGTTTAGAATTATATTTTAGTTTGTCCCAAGTTAGCTAAATAGGAGTTTTAAAATAATTCTTTCTATTCTTAATTAAAGTAAATATCTCCTCTTAGCTAGCTAGATCTTCAATTTTAAATATATTATCTAGTTATCTACTTATTAGTATAGTTCCTAAATTCTAATTATTATTTCATATTATTATATCTAGTTATTATTAATTAGAAACCTAGACTAGTCTTATTAGTTTAAACATTAGTTTAGGCATAATTAACTTTTTCTTATTAGTTTTAAAAACTAATTCTAAATTTAGTTTAATCATTTAAGTTATGTCTAGTACTAATAAGATAACTAGTAGAAAAGAAGTTCTTTTATTAGGTATTTTTACTACTCTAAAATCTCTAAATATTTTAAGAATTAGGTCTTCTTCCTCTTTAGCAATTAGTTTAATTCGTAGTTATATAACTTCTTTTATAAATATTTCATATAAACTTCACTTTAAATAAAATTTCATTTTATTAAATTTAATATTTTAGTTGATAATAATCCTTTCAAAAGTAAAGATCTAGGTTTTATATAAGTCATAAATACTTAGAATATAGTTTACTAAATATCTAATATAACCTTTTAGTTTAATTTTAAATAATCTTTTTAAAATACTTTATTTATAACATTTCTTAAGTAAGTATACTTAATAACTATAAATATAAATCTATCCCTTATAAAGTTATAAGTTTTAACAAAAGCCTAAAGCGTATTCTAGTACCTATTAATATGAATACTATATATATTAAACTTCTTTAATTTTATATAGTAATGTCTAGTTATTTTAAATATTTAGAAATATATTATATAGTATAACTACTATTTAAATTAATTTTATTTATAGTTTAAATAGTAGTTCTATAGTTACTCGTATTTTAATTCTTTAAGTTACTAGCCTTTCCCTAATATATTTACTTATTTCAATTGATATTTTAATATAAGAAAGAAATAGTTTAAGATTAATTTTCTACTATATTATCTATTTCTAGTAATTAGTCTGTCTATTAACTACTATATTCGCTTAATATTTTATTGAATCTTATAAATTGAAAATCCTCTCTATCGTTTTACTTATCTTTTAAAAATTACTAATATTTAAGAGACTAAATTATAAGTTTTATTAAATAGTATAAGGAAAAAGAGTTAATTTGAAAATTTATCTTTCATAATAGACACTTAAAGGTTACTTATATATATTCTAGGAAAGTTAAATAGATCTTAAATTATACGATAAAATAAGTAAACTAAATATAATTCTAGAATTTGTCTAGAGATAACTTATTAAGAATAAGTTATTATAAAATAGGAGTAATCTAATTATTTTAGTCTTATAAACTTTACTTTATGAGTATTAAAAATGACATATTTAAACATTATCTATTTTGGATATTTTATTTAAGAATACTATATATAAGTACTATTAGATTTTAGTTCTAGGAGGACTATTCTAAGATATAGTTAAAAGAATAGAATACTTAGTAATTCTAATACAATACTAGAAATACTTAAATAGATTATAAAATAATTCAAAATAGGTTTATATTTAAGGAAAATAAAATTATATTTCCTAAGTAATTATCTTATAATAATAGAACACTCAACTAGATTAAACCGAAGGATTTAGTCTAGTCTTATATATTAGATTTTAGTTTTATTAAGAAGTAGAGTTTCTAAGATAATATTAGTATAGAAGTTTTTAATATAAGTAATATTATTTAATATTAAATTAAATTTATCTTTCTTATTTAAACTATTAAGAGCTTTTTTAATAATTCTCTTATTTCTTCTAATTATAGGAATATTAGCTAAATTATATTAAACTAAATCTATTCTTTTACTGAATTTCAAAGGTCTTTTCTCGAAGAAAACTATTAAATTAATAATATAAATTACTTTATAACTATTGAAAACTATATTCTTTAACAATATATAAAGTTCTTTAGTAATTAAGAAGATATTTAGGGGGATTTTAGTTAATCTCTTAAGGAGAGTAAGATTAATATTAATATATATTTAATTAGAAAAGTAGTAATTATTATTAGATGTCTTATTTGAGAGAGCTAATTTAGCTTTTAAAATATCTAAAAAAGCTTTTTTAGCTTTATTAGTATTTCTTATTCAGTATTTAGTTATTCTTTTTTAGTTAGTTTCTATTATAAAGTATAAAGTTTAGAGTTATTTACTTTATTTATAATACTATTTTGAATAGTAACTAATATCTGAATATTAGGGAGTCTGGTATATATACTAGTAATAGCATACTTAATATATCTATAGTTTTCTAGAAAATATAAGTAGTTCCTAAACTTATATAAGTATTTTATTTTAGTTCAAGTTATATTTAATTTTCCCGCGAAAATAGCTAATATAGACAGTATTTTATTATAGTTTTTAGTAAAACCTTTATTAGTATAAAATAAAGCTATAAAGATCTCTCTATATTTAATTAAAGTCCTGATATTAAGGTTTAGTCTTTTCTAATAATATTCTAATGCTAAATTATAGCTTAATTAGGTAAAATATATTAAATAAGTATTTAAAATTATTTTTCAATTATAAAGGTTTCCTATATTTCGAGGATATCCTGTATAATTATTTAGAGGTAGAGAATATGTGACTTATTATACTATACTAGACTAGACATATTTAAATTAGCTTTTTTACGGACTTTCCTATATTTAATTCTATTTTACTATTATATAACTAAACTATTTTAAATATATGAATATTTTAGGATTCTTAGGAAAATTCAAAAAGATATAGTATTAATATTAAATAGTTCTATTTGAATAAATATTAGAAAACTATTACTAATAGTAGTATTAACCTATATCTAAATTATATTATAATATTTCTTTATCTTTTTATAATTGGATTCTTAAACTATTTGTAATTTAAGATCTATTATATAATAGCTAATAATATTTTTAGTATAAAAAATATAAAGTTTAGTATTTTTAAGTTTTTTCTAAATAGTATTTTCTTAGGTAAATTATTAGTTGAATTTGAATCGTTTAAGTATTTTTGAAATATTAAAAATAGGTTAATTATCTAGATTAATATGTTACTAGATATCTTAACTAGTTATATAAAGGTATATTCTAATATACTAATAGTTAATATTAAAATTATTAGATAGTTTTACTATTATCCTAAGGCTACTAATAATTAAATATACTATTTTTAAATAATTTATTACAGAATTTATAAAATAGATTAAAAAGGATTTTTCTTATATTTATTCATTATAAATAGTTTAGAAATAATTAAATATAACTAAGCTTATAACTACAATAATAGATAAAATGGCATCAAATCTAGAAATAAACTATTAAAAAACATATTTTTTAATCTAGAATGAAGTATTCGAATATTTATAAATAGAATAGTTATGCTTTATATAAGCTACTTAAGCTGCATAGTAGCTAGTAGAGTTATACGGTAGCTTTAGTACTATATTTATTTTCATAGGATCTTAGATGAAACTTCTTAGTATTTAATTTCAAAAGACTTCCTGGTAATACTAAGTAAATTCTTTATACATTTCTTTAGAGGTTTAACTAGTTCATTAATATTATTTTCTTTATCTTCTTCTTTATTAATAATATTTTCAAGTTTTCTTCTTTTATAAGTAGTAGGTTTAGGTTTTTATTTCGTTTTAATTCTAGGATTACTAACTAAATTATCTTTATTATTATTAGAAAGAAGTTTAGAAGTAGAAAGTCTTCAAATATAATTATAAGGATAGTTAAAACTAGTAATAGTAGTAAGTTTCTTTGATATAATAGTAGCTTTTTTAGTAATACTATTAAACTTAAATATTTCACTAAGTTTAGGGATAGAAATAGTAATATATATTCCTAGAAATTAGTGAGTTCTGTAAAATAGAACTAAATAAAAACACTAGTTAAAATACTTTAATTTTATATTATTACTTAAAACTTAGAGTAATAAGAATAAAAGTTTTTAGGATTAGTAACCTACTTATAAATCTTCAACATAAAATACTTTCAAATATAGTTACTAAGCATAATGAATATATTAATAGTAAGAAACAAATAAAAAAAACAGTAAGTATTAACTTATTTGAACAGAAATACAAAAAACTAGAAGATACTAAATGAAGTAAACCTCTTGAAAAGAATAAAGGAAAGTATCTCAAATCCTAAAGTTATTATTATTACCAATTAAATAAAGATACAAAATATTTACTATAACTTTGAATATTAACTTTCTACTACTTTCTATGTTAGAGTTAAGTAATATATATTAAAGTTTAGGAATGAAATAGGTAAAGACTAATATAGGTTTATTTAGTAAATAGTATAAGTTAAAACGTATGGAAAGATTAGTAGTAATAGTATAAATATTCTTAATATAAATAGTTTATTTTTCAATTTTAATAGAGAAATCTTTACCTTTACTAGTTTCTTTCTCAATATACTTGAAAACTTTACTCTATAGTTCAAATATGAAAACGACTAATGTATATTATTATATTTCAAATTAATATAAGAAATCCATATAAAAGAAGTACCACTTACAAATATAAGACGATAACTATTAAAAGTATAAGATAAATGAGGAGAAAGAAACTAGTAAGTGAGGAAACAATAAATGATCTATCTATAACATATAGAAAGATTAGATAATTAGTAATTTCCAAAAGAACTAACTAATTACTCCTACTAATACATAGTATAAATAGTTAAATACGTAATAAACTATAATAGCTTTGTTAATTTCTTTTATTTAAGTACTCAAAACCCTATTTTAGGAAACTATTTACCCTATATTATTTATTTAGTATATTACTTAAAAGATATAAGAGTATCTCTAGCAGCTCTAGTATTAGGGAAATATAGAAGAATAAGTATAGTACTAAAGCTACTATACGACTCTATCAACTTATATAAAGCCTAACTATCCTATTTATACGTATTTAAGCGCTTTATTCTAGTTTAAATAAAATATACCTTTCAATAACCTACATTCAGAGTATATACTATATTATCTGTTTATTACCTAACTATAATAATTACTAAAATAATTTAGACTATAATAATTACGATAATAATCAGTATATTTAAAATATATGAAACTTATAATAATCAGAATTATCTAAAATATATAAAACTTATAATAATTATACTACTTCTAGTTATACTTCTATATTATTTATTGTATCTATATCATTTATAATATCCATATAAATATAAAGTAGTAGAAGTTATATTTCTATATAACATAAAAATAGTACCAGTATCAGTAGTGCTAATATTTATTCTCTAAAAGAACAGATTTATAATAATAACAGTGGTACCGATAATAATAATAATAATAACTTAAACCTTACTTTTACTAAAAAGATACGTAATTCTAAAAACTCCAAATATATTTCTGATAATCCTAAAAGTGATATCGACAAGGTAAATACTGGTAACTATGATATACCTAATAATTATAATAGTTATAGTAGTAATAATACTTCTCAAAATAATTACATTAGTAATAACATAGTAAATACTAGTGGTAGTAGTAGTTACTTGGAATGTAATAATATGAATTAATAAATAGAAAGTAGGACTACAAAAGTATAGTTTCTCTTTTTAATCAGAGGTAATTATTATAGAATAGTTTCTGGGGATCATATAAGTATATATAGCTATATAATCAGCTAGCCTATTACTATAATAACCTGTAAATAATAACTACACGTAAGGGCTTTCTTTCTTCACATATCTATATTTATTATAAATAAACTACTTTTAGCTAATCATAGTACTAAAAGACGGCTCGCCTAGTTTAAAAAAGCAATACTAACTACCTATTACTACTTATTTTATAACAATATAAATCAGATAATTATTATAATAATAACTAAGAATATTAAGATCTAGAAAGTAGCTTTAGAGACTATTATAGAGAACGACTTACTAGATTAACTTAACTTTGATACTAAGAACATATTAGAACTCTAGAAATAGACTATAGATATATATTCTATTTAAGCCTGCTTTTTCAATATCTACTTATTAACCATTTCTAGTATTACTTCCATACTCTTAAGTTAGTATACTACTCTATATTAATTATTCTAGGCTTTATAATCATATATATTGTCTTTATTATATAAGAAGTTAGTTTACAAGCTAGTAGGTTAATTGTTAGATTTAAATTAAATAATATATTCCTTCTAAGCTAGTAATATATATATATATTTATAGCTTGTAATATAGGGAGACTAGTTATGATCTATCTAGTAATAGGCTGAAAAGTTATTGATACCCTAATAATAAGTAAGTAAGGTTAACTAGTAGAGATAAGATTAGAAATGGGAGAGATTTAAATAGTTAGATTATAGGTACTTATAATAATGTGAATAGATTCTCCATTAATAAAATCCACTATGTAAAGCTGCTAGTAAGTCTAAAGACGGAATCATAATAAGGCTAAACCTAAAGCTTTTTTTATTTTATGAGTAATATATATCTATTGCTATTGGCTTATATTTATAATATTTATCTTATAAATAATAAAAAGAGATATATAATATATATATTACTCTATTCTTTAGACTTTAGAATACTAATTTTGTATTTCAAATACTATATATATACTATAGATCTATATATAGAGTACTTTTTACTTAATATATTTATCTAGATCTTTCCCTCTATCTTTCTATTCTTATAAGATTAAATTTAAGAGAAGTTATTTTATCCGTTTATTTCTATTATTCTAGCCTAAGTAACTAGCGTCTATTTGAATATTTATCTATAGAGATATATATAGACTATAATATCTTACTAGTTTTTCTTTTTGTTAGACAGATTTTCTACTAGATATTACATAAGACTACTTATTAGATAGAAGGCTAAATATATAGAATATTAAATATTTACTATGAATTCAATATCAGAATCCCGCTTTATATAGTAGATTAACGTCTAGCTAGCTTTTCTTGTTTAATAGTAAGGGAAATAGGTTTAAATCCTATAGTAAATAACCGCGACTAGTAGTTATATATTTTCTAGTTGTATAAACTATTTATAGTAACTACTACTAGCTATTAGCTTATACTAAGAGCTATTGATGCTTAGTAACTATTAATAGCTAGTAATAAGTATTATTAGCTAGCTAGTATTAGTATTATATAATTAACTATAATCTTTAAATAATAATTATAATAGATATTGGTATATATATACTTTCTCTTTATTAGCGATCGAATCCATTAACTATATTTATTACTTAAGGTTTCTTCTTTTTAAATAGGTCTTTAGTATTAGTAGTATCTATAGCATTTGTAAGGTAAGAGCTAACTATTAAGTATAGCTTATTTCAAGAGGGTTTATAAAAATATGTGGTTTAAAATAAAATAAAGACTTCTAATATAACTGTAAGATTAATATAATTCTAGAATAACTTTAATATTTATAATTATAATATTCTATAGATAACACTTACTAAACATATTTGTATTTCTGTTATTCTCGTATATTATATATTAAAAATATAAATTTAAGTTTTCAGATTATAATGTTTGTACCCTTTTATATATTGTATTTATGTTTTGATATTTAAGTTGAAGTTATGTATCAAATAGAGTAAATTTAGTAAATAAATACTTTAACTAAGGTTTTTGAATTAAAAAACATAAAATAAGATAAATATGATTAGTTTGATGTTATATTTGTATAATTTAATATATATATAAATTTGTTTAATTTATTTTATTGTAGATATTAAGCTTCTGGCTGTATATAGAGAGTATTTAGCTTCTAGGTAGAACTTATACCATAACTTAGTCTATATTAATAGCTATAGCGATAGTTACTTTAGGTCTTTAAGATATAATAAGGTTATACTAATAGTATATGATAGTACGATATTTTTAACCTTAGGTTATTATAATAGTACCATCTTTAGTAGCTTCCCCTACTATTAGTTAATAATAACTTCTATAATAAGTAGACTTTATTATATATACCTTTTTAGATACTTAATAGGCTACTTCTAAGATATATTCAAAATATTTCAAGTTATGTTTAAGTGGTTTATTTTGAGGTATCAGATTCTTTTTTACTACTTGAATTTTGTTTTTCTTAGCTTTACTAACAGCTTTATCTTCTAATAATATGTTAAGCTTAAATATAACTATAGTTATTCTAAGAGACTAGGGAACATAGTAAAGTAACGTTTATATAAAACTAGTCTTTTTAGGCTTTTATGAAAATAGCTATAATTCTTATAGTTATTAATTATTTTTACAAAGTTAATCTTTATACTGAGATTATAAGTGTTAAGTATAGTAATAGTTCTTATTGTCTTTATTATTAGTAGTAGTATTGCCATAAAAGAATTAGTTAGTTTCTATTATTCTCTTTCATATTTATAGTTATTATTATTGAAATATACTAGTAGTATTCTTATTTCATAGGTATTTAGCTAGTATAAACTAGTATTATAAGTATTATTCTAGTAAGTTTAATGTTTCAAAACTACTACTAGTATATTAAGCTATAACCTTCTATACAAACTATTATAAAGCTTATACTAGTAAGTTTATATATCTAATTATTACTCTATTACTTCTTAGCTCTTATATATATTTAGTTTCCAAATTAGAGCCAAGTCTAAACTAGTATTTATACTACTTAGATCTTTTAACTATATTTACCTTTAGAGATATATATAGGCTATAGTATATAACTGGGGATTTTGTTGTTATAGAGATTATTTACTAGGCGTTATATGAGGTTACCTATTAGGTAGAAGGGTTAAATACGTAAAATTCTACTACAAATATTAACTTATAATTTAAAAGATAGTCTTGATATTTCTTTATATATTATAATATATAATACTGAATTAACTTATACTTAAAAATATATATATTACTTCTTAATACTATGTTCATTAGTAGAGCATTACGATAAGACAAATACATATAAGATAAATACAAATATAAGTATTTGTAATACATTACATTTAATAGCTAGTATATGTATTTGTAATTGTAATATTTAAATTCTAATACAATACAAATACAAATACATGTATTATATTTGTATTATTTATAGTATAATACACTAAATCCAAGTTATAGAAATTAGTTTTATAGATAATATTACTAATAGGTTAAATTCAAATTAATATAAAACAATTGTAGTCGAATAAGTATACATTATAATAGTAGAGAAATAGAATTTCAAAGTATTAATAAAATATAGTCTTTTTAGCTTAAATACTTAAAGAAATAGATATACTTATATATTCCAATATCAAAGTAAATACTATATATTAAAAAAGTAGATTTACTAAGTAAACTATTATTTTTACATTACTTCAAGTGCAATTTATTACATATATTATAATTATAATTATATATAATTTCAATATAATACAAATACATTCTTTTAAAATCTGTTACACTACAAATACAAATATATATCTTAGGAGAAAATCCTACTATATTATAAGTTTATATAAAATATTTGTAATAGTAGTATGTAATATGTAATGTAATACGTATTTATGATATATGATATATTATTTTATAATGCTCTATCTATTATCAATTTCAACTAACTAGTCGTAATTTTTCAGTAGTAATTACTTTAAACTTTTAAACTTAATATTACTTAATCTTAACTATATCTAGTACTACTTTCATTACTATACAATCATGCTACGTTATATGATAGTTATAGTACCCAATCATGATATCTATACACTATGCTCTATTGACAACAACACCTAACACTTCAAGGCTAAACAAAATCTTGGGCGTAATTCTGCTTAGCTTTTCCATCTTGTCAGCCTTTACTCTGTCCCTTGTCTCGTTAAATCACGATTGCTAGTCACGGCAACACTTGGTTCCAGCTCAGGTTGGCCTTGTGTCACGACTCAAATCTGTCCTTCCCGACGCCCGTCATTCCACCTGGCGCCCTAGCTGTGGACACATATTCCCTGAGCTATCCAGTCTTACTAAAGCCCTCGCTACGCTGCGCCTCCTGTTGCCTTCCGCCTTTGGATCTCAACCCTCTTCCCGAGCGATAGACTCAAGGAGGTTGTACCGACCTCCCTCATCATATACGATTCTGAACTTACTCGTTCAACTTAGAAGACTGCAGAAGCCAGGTCCGCTCACCGCCAACCATGTCGGCCCCCATCGAGGGCTACGGCCAGTATCCCCCGCAGCAGCCTTACGCCGACCAACCTCAAGAGGGCTACGACGCACAAGCTTCCCAGTTTGCCGCCGCCGACCCCGGTAAGAAGAAGAAGCGTGGATATGCGACTCAGGCCTACGAGTTTGGCGCTGGTGCGAATTCCATTGCTGCTGGCGCCCCCCCGCAACCACAAAGCGGTCTGTATGGGATGCCTCAGCCTCAACCCCCCGCGTATGGAGGATACCATCAGCCCGATGCTCAGCCTGTTGGGGCAGCTTTCGGCTCCCCACAAGTCCAGCATTACGGTGTGCCGCAGCCTCCCTCAGTCCAGGCCGGAGGCTATGGCAGCTATCAGCCTCCCGGTGCGGGCTACCCTGCCGCGGGTGGTGCTTCTGCCCCCGGTGGAGTGGCCGGCCTCAGTCAGCAGGTGGCCAGTATGAGCCTTGGTGGCCAGCCCCAAGCTGCCCCAGGCCAGCCTACCCGTCCAGTGGCTCTGAACCAGCTGTACCCAACCGACCTTATGAGCCAGCCGTTTAATGTGTCTGAGCTGGATCTGCCTCCCCCGCCAATCATACTGCCTCCAAACGTATGTGGATGCCCCTCTCCGGCCAGCGTTTACGGGCGTACTGCTAACCCCCGCGGCTTAGACCAGTGTGACTCCGTCTGCTGACGCCAACTGCTCGCCTAAATATGTTCGATCAACGCTCAACGCTGTTCCTACCACACATTCCCTACTCAAGAAGTCGCGCCTGCCGTTCGCGCTCATTATACAGCCGTACGGGGCCCTTCATGACAGCGAGGATCCGGTTCCCATCGTACAGGATCAGGTTATTGCTCGATGCCGGCGATGTCGGACATACATCAACCCTTTCGTCACCTTCCTGGACCACGGCCACAGATGGCGGTGCAACATGTGCAACCTCACAAATGACGTTCCCCAGGCTTTTGACTGGGATGCTGCGTCGCAGAGGAGCACCGATCGCTGGGGGCGCCACGAACTGAACTTTTCCGTTGTCGAGTTTGTCGCCCCGCAGGAGTACATGGTCCGCCCGCCTCAACCGCTTGTGTACCTATTCCTCTTCGACGTGAGCTACGCCGCTGTGTCCACTGGCCTATTGGCCACCAGCGCACGCACTATTTTGGACAGCCTCGACAGGATACCCAATGCGGATCGTCGAACTCGCCTCGGTTTCATCGCCGTCGACTCGAGCTTGCACTACTTCTCTGTTCCCAAGGATGGAGAAGATAACGCCGAAACTAGCATGCTCGTTGTCAGCGATCTCGATGAACCCTTCCTTCCAGTACCTCAAGATTTGCTAGTTCCCCTGACGGAAAGCCGGCAGAGCATCGAAAGCTTTCTGAGTAAGCTCCCGGAAATGTTCCAGAGTAACCAGAATAACGGGTCTGCCATGGGCTCGGCTCTCAGAGCCGGGCACAAGCTTATCTCAGCACTAGGTGGAAAAATTGTAGTCCTCAGCGCTTCGCTCCCCAACGTAGGTGTCGGCAAGCTGGACATGCGTGAGGACAAGAAACTGCTGGGCACCAGCAAGGAGAGCAGCTTGTTGCAGACATCGAATAGTTTCTACAAGAGCTTTGCCGTGGAGTGCTCCAAGAATCAGGTATCCATCGATATGTTTCTCTTCTCATCGCAGTATCAGGATGTGGCATCTCTGAGCAATTTGCCCAGATATACCGGAGGCCAGACTTGGTTCTACCCGGGGTGGAATGCTGGCCGTCCTGAGGATGCCATCAAGTTTGCATCCGAGTTCAGCGACTTTCTATCTTCAGAGATTGGACTCGAAGCTGTCCTCCGTGTCCGGGCGACCACTGGTCTGCGGATGAACGCTTTCTACGGCAACTTTTTCAACCGGAGCTCTGACCTGTGCGCCTTTCCGGCTTTCCCCCGCGATCAGTGCTACGTTGTGGAGGTTGCCATCGATGAGAACCTTACCAAGAACGTCGTCTGTCTGCAGACTGCAGTTCTTCACACGACTTGCAACGGGGAGCGACGCATCCGTGTCATGACGCTCGCGCTACCAACGACCACGAATCTCGCTGATATCTACGCATCGGCCGACCAGCAAGCGATTACAACATATTCCAGTCACAAAGCCGTGGAACGTGCCCTAAGTGGCGGATTGGAGGCTGCACGCGATTCGCTACAAAACAAGTTGATTGAGCTTCTGCAAACGTTTAGGAAAGAATTGGCCGGCGGTAGTATGGGCGGCGGGCTCCAGTTCCCGTCCAACCTCCGAGGACTTCCTATCCTATTCCTTGGACTCATGAAGAATGTTGGGCTACGAAAGTCTGCGCAGATCCCTTCTGATCTGCGGTCTGCGGCGCTCTGCTTGTTGTCCACGCTACCGGTACCACTTCTGATGCAATATATCTACCCCCGGCTGTTTTCTCTGCACGACATGCCCGACAATGCGGGAGTACCTGATCAGGAGACAAGCCAGATCGTGCTGCCCCCGCCGCTGAATCTGTCGTCGGAACGTTTTGTCCCGTACGGTCTTTACCTTATAGACGATGGCCAGACACAGTTTTTGTGGGCTGGCAGAGATGCTGTCCCGCAGCTTCTTTCTGATGTCTTCGGCATCGATGACAGGACCCAGCTTCGAGTTGGTAAAGGGGCGGTTCCAGAGCTGGACAACGATTTCAACGAGCGGGTACGAGCGGTGATTCACAAGAGCAGGGATCACAAGTCCAAGGGAGTCGGCAGCATCATCCTGCCGCATCTCTACGTTGTCCGCGAAGACGGCGAGCCTAGCCTCAAGCTTTGGGCGCAGACATTGCTTGTAGAAGATCGGGCAGATCAGGGCATGAGCGCCGTACAATGGCTTGGCCTACTCAGAGAAAAGGTGAGCCATTTTACTTCTTGAAATCACAGGACAAGTTGGCTGACACTCTTGGTAGGTCGTGACCTGAGGCTGGTGGAACCTGATGGCTTGAGCCGTATGACCGGTGGTGCCAGCAACGCCACACATTTAGGAATGGGTCTGTCAGTTTGTGAACAGGTTGCAATTGTCTCAGTCTGATACGTACTGGCCTACGGTTTGATGGGTTCAGCGCAAAAGGCAGCTACATACTTGCCAATGCATCCATACGGGCAAGGGATTGTGTTCGCATGACATCTAGCTGTCAAAATTGAGGGCTTATAGATTACGCCCAAAGGCTTCAGTTAAGCGTATAAATTACCAAGGATAATTGTGATTTTGACGCGCCGATAGAGACCATGTGCATGTATCCCGCGGATACATATTTCCTAATAACCAAGCTATACTAGAATGATCGCAGCCAGGCACGTAGCGACTAGGCGACGACGTGATTTGTTGATAACTTTGCCTTTCAAGCGTAAGTTAAGGGAGATATTGTCAAATTGACTATACCCTAGTTATAGGTATAAGTAAACTATATATAAGAAGTATCTATAGGGCTTCTGTCTAATTACTTTGAGAGACAAACTAGATAAAAAGAAGTAAAAATTCTATTAATTATATATTAATAAGTATAAACTCTAGTTTATATTTCGTTTCTTATAATTCTATCTATTTTAGTAAAATATATATTTTATATTTTTTTATTTATCTATTTAATTCTAGTATAACCTAAGAGTATTTACTTATATAATATATTTTACTAATACTATTTATTTATAGGCTTAAGTATTTCTATAAATCTTTCTAGAAAATAATATATATTATATATTATTTTATTATATAAATATAAAAAAAAAACTAATAATTTACTCTCTACTACAACTATTAGTAAATATATTACCCTTTAAAATATAACTTTAACCCTCTTACCCCCCCTACTAACTACTATAACTAGCCTTTATTTAACCTAAAACTAAACCCCTTATAGTTATAACTAGTATACCTACCCTGTATTAACTTTTTTAATAATAAATAACTAATAACTCCTTCTATAATAACCTTATACCTTCATACCCTTATACCCTTATATCTTTATATTTTTATAGCTAT
>RYZW01000371.1:7565-39882 GCA_004367215.1 Colletotrichum trifolii
TAGTTATGTAGATTTCGAGGAAATTTCAGTTCTATTCTAAAAATTATAGAGAAATAATAAATTATGGAATACCTAGTTTTTATATCTTAAGATAAGTATTCTATTTTATTCTAGTTTTAAGAAATTCAAAGAATCTCTTAACCCTATAACTTTAGTAGTTATTTTTAGTTATATATATTAAGTTTTAGTCTTAATAAAGTTCTCTTTAACTATTATTACGAGGTTTTCTACTATTATAGGGTTAAATATTAGAACTAGGAGTATAATTATCTATAATAATAAGTAATTTCATTACTATTTTAACTAGTTATAAGCTAGTATTAATAAAAATACTATTATTAGGTAAAGATTTATAGTTAAATCTATATATAAATTGAAGAGCTTAGATACTATTCCAGGTATAGAGTAGAAGTAACTAAATAATAGTGAGTATCTTTAAAAGTAATCTTTAAAATCTATATTACTCTTTAGAGTTTATCTAGAAGTTTACTAATAAGTAGTCGTAAGTATTAGGTCTTAATTATAATTTCTATTAAGATTTCTGTAGTTAATATATTAGTATAAAGAATTATTTTGTTTGGAATAAAAAAGATTAGTATTCCTACTTTACTTATGAATAGTTATATATATCTATTTATGAGGTTTTCTATAATATATATTTTCATTCTTCTAGTTATTATTTATTTAGTAGATATATAAGCTTATAAAGTAGTTTTTTACTTAGTTTTAGGTTAATAGTATATTTAGTATTTTCGAAGACTAGGACTAACTTTACTATAACTTTAGTAAATACCTCTTATTTATTTATAAGTTCCCTAAAGATATCTATAGTTATAATAATTTTATCTACTTCACTAAGAACTTCTATATAAGCCTTAAAGTCTTTACTTATTTTACTATTATATAATATATAAGTAGTCTTGTTATTCTTAATAATCTCTTAAGTAAATATTTCTAGTTTAGTAATAAATATTTATTTTTAGTACTAGGTATTTATCGAAGTATTTATCATAATAAACTCCCCAATTCATAAAGTACTATTTTAATAGGAAGTCTATTCCTCTTTCTAGTTAATAAGCATCAGTAAATAATCAGTATAATTTCTATAAATAATTATTTGAGTTTATAAGAAAGAATCTTAACAAATAGTATTTCTCTAGCTTTAATATTAAACTATTAAATTTCTTTAAAGTAAGTATAGTTATTTTAACTAGGACTAATTCTAAGAATATAGCTAGGTATTTATTAATAAGGTTTACTTATAAATATAAATCTATATTTATTACTATTTCCCTCTCCTTAGTACTTTAAAGAATAATTACTAAGTTTCTAGCTATTTTCTTTATAAAGACCCATTTCTTAGCTAGTATAAAGACTATTAGTTCTATTTCTATATTTATCTATTTTTCTAGATCTCTTTAATATAAAAACTAGTATTAATAGCTTAGACTAAAATATATAAACTTATAGTACTTTACCTTTAGTTAGCTATTA
Organism: Colletotrichum trifolii; assembly: GCA_004367215.1. Classification (NCBI taxonomy): domain Eukaryota; kingdom Fungi; phylum Ascomycota; class Sordariomycetes; order Glomerellales; family Glomerellaceae; genus Colletotrichum; species Colletotrichum trifolii. Next base: position 9,060 of record RYZW01000371.1, read on the forward strand.
GTATTAATTTCTATTTACTTTAGATTTATAGTTTATAGTTCTAAATTTGATCTTACTATATAAGAAATATACCTTTATAATTATAAAGAAATAGCTAAAGGCCTAATAAGGGAAGGAGTATTTAGTAGAAAAGTAGGTTTCTATAGGTTATAAGACTTCAACTTAGTAAGCTAACTAGTAATAGCTATAAAAGCCTTTATCCTATAGTAACCTAAAGCTACTATATTATGTAATCTATATCTATTCCTAGCTATCCTAGTTCTCTATATAAGCTATAAGGTTTATTTTTATAACTATCTCCCCCTCTATAGGCCTTAAGCCTTAAGGTTTATAAACACTACATAGCTACTTTTTGAAAATAGCTTTACTAGCTATTTACGAACTATTTACGAATTACAAGAATAAAAAAGGTTCTTCCCATATATATATTAATATATAAAGGTTATCCTATATATATATTAATACATAAAAGTCATCCTATGTATATATTAACGTATAAATGTTTTTTATCTTATATATATATTAACATATAAGGCTTCTACTACTATATTAAGCTAATAGTACTTCCTATATAATATATTAACTCTTTAACGTCTCCTGCCTATTAGCGAAGCTTTAGTATATTAACCGGAAATCTTTAAAACTAAACCTAAAGTATCTAACCTTTTCCTATAAAACTTCTCGTAGCTAATCAGGCTACCGAGGTATCCTATTATTAATCAAATATGTAAAACTTCTTATTTATACTATATAGCCCTAGGTTTATTATAGCTCTAGGGACTTTTCTTTAGTAAACCCTTAGTAGCAAAACACGTATAGTAAACCTTTATAAAGTAATAGGTTATTTACTTTCTAAGGTACTTTCACTATACTATATAGCCTTAAGCTCTATATAGTTCTAGGGATTCTTTAATAAACTTTTAGTAGTAAAATACTTATAGCAAACCCTTATAAAATAGCCTAGTCTCTAATAGAATATATAGAATTCGTTATAGTGGTAAGTAGTTATAGTATAGCTTAACTTACCGTATATTTCGTATAAAACGTAGCCCTTAAGGCGCTTACGCTTTTCTAAGTACCTATACTCTTCTAGGTATAACTGTTTTGCTAGGAAGCTTTCTAAAGTATTAGTCTCCCTATAGTATTTAGGTACTAAACCCTTAGTAGTATTAGTATTCCTAATACTACTAAAACCTTCCTTATAGAACTATAAAGTCTCTTATAAATACTTAGCTACTAAAACTACTATTTTAAATACCTAGTTATCGAATTTCTAGTATTACAAATACTTCTAAAATTGAGTTTTAAAGTAATAGAAGAAGGTAAAAGTATAAAGCCTTAAAGCTTCTATAGGGGTACTTAGGGCTTCATAGATAGCTAATTATTCAGCGTAAAACTTTAATAGGGACTACTAGCTTTTATACTAAAATGTATAAAGTATATTATAGAAATATAATTCTTATAATATAAGGTTAGTTAACGAATAGCGAATAAATACTATAAAAATAGCCTATATAAAATTATATAAAATATAGTAATAGTTATACTACTAGGTTTATAAGCTATATACTAGCTTAGTTATAGCCTACTAGATCTAGTATACTACGGAAACCTCTAAGTATAGAAAATAGCCATCTTAAATCGCTATTAGCTAATCCTCGATTTCGTATAAAGTAGTACTTTTATAAAAGAGGCTATATAGGTAACTAGAGGGCTTCGAGTAATCTTTATAGTTATTACGAATTAATAGCATAAGAGTCGTTATATATTTACTACTAGAAAGCCGAGCTAATATTATCTCTATAAAAGAGGACTATTATTTAAAGAGGTATATAAGTACTACTATAATTACCATTTAAGGTTTAGGTGATATAGTTACTATTTAAGGTTTAGGTAGTATAAAGAAGGCTATATATTCAGTAGAGGTTTCGGTAAAGCTTTCTACTAAGTATTTAGTAATTATAATTTCTAGTACTATTATATCGGTAACGCTTTACCGTAAAGTATATATTAACGCCTAAGGCGTGTATACCTCCGTATATATATATTATATATATCCATATACCCTATAGGTATAAGGTATACGTAGCTGTATACTTTTATACCTTACTAGTAATACCCGTTACTAGCTATAGCTAAATACTATAATAGTAGTACTATACTATAGATCTAGAGCTTTATATACTTATATATAAGCATATAATATAATAACAATAATAACAAATACTAGACCTTTTTATACAAAGTACTATAGTATACTATAGATCTAGAGCTTTATATACTTATATATAAGTATATAATATAATAATAATAATAACGAATACTAGACCTTTTTATACTTATATAACGAGATTATATATAGTATATATTACCTTCTAGATAAACTAATACTAATTAGTAGTTAACTTATCCGTTATTACTATACCGTAGATTAGTAAGGTTTTTACGAAAAAAAGAAATAATTATAAACGTTTTACCTAAAGTCTATATAAAATAAGAGATTATAAGTATTAATTTAGATGTTTTATAAATATTACTTTTACCCTTATCCCTAGTAAAACACCTTTAAGTTAATATACTAACTTTACTCTATAATATACTAAAGAAGTAAACTTCACGAAAAACAATAACTTTTAGTATATACTAGAAAGTATTCAGTAAATATAATACTTTTTAGAATACTCCTAGATACCCTAATATATAAGATTTATAATATCCTATACTTCCTATACTCGAGAAACCTATATAGTATCTTAAAACCCCTATCCCCTCTTTAAAATTATTCTCTTTTTAAAAAACCCTATAACCCCCTTTTTTAAAATATCTAAACTGGACCCTAAATCAAATACTAAAGTAACCCCTAATATAGTAATAATTTAGATAACCCTATATAGTAAATATATAATCCTAGAGAAGCTCGAATCATATATTAATATAAATCTCTTTAGAAGACCCTTCAAACTCGACTATAATAACCTCAAGTAGTTAAATACTTAAAATATTACTACTTTTATAGTATTTTATATCTACTGGTATAGTTTTATAAAAATATACAGCTATAAACTCTTTAACTACCTTAAAATAAATTTTATTTAGTTACTTTTACTCTATACCTGGAATAGTATTTAAGCTCTTCACCCTATACATAGATTTATCTATATATTTTACCTAATAATAATATTTATACTAATACTAGCTTATAACTAGTTAAAATAGTAATAAAATTACCTATTATCATAGACAATTATACCCCTAGTTCTAATATTTAACCCTATAATAGTAGAAGACCTTATAGTAACAATTAGGGAAAACCTTATTAAAACTAGCTAAAACTTAATATATATAGCTAAAAGTAACTATTAAGGTTATAGGGTTGAGAACTTTTTTAAATTTTTTAAAAATAGAATGAAATAGAGTACCTATTTCGAGACATAAAAGCTAGGCGTTCTGTAATCTATTACTCTTCTATAACCTTTATAATAGAACTAAAATCTCCTCGAAATCTATATAGCTACTTATAAAAAGATAACTATAAAATAGTTACAGAGATATCTAGCTATAACTATTATAACTAAAACTATTAGTATATTAAACTAAGTTTTAATAAAATTATTCCGAATATTATAATCGAAAAATAATTTATAGATATTTTAAAGAAACTTATCTAGCTATCCTATAAATTATTATACTAAGCTAATAATATTAGTAACTAGGTATTAATCAAATAATACTTTAATATTGATACTTTACTATAATATCAGTTACTAGATACTTTAGAATATTATAATACTATAATTATAAGGGTTTTAAAAGCTATCTAGCTATACTAGAAATATCTATATCTATATAAATATTATTCATATATTAGCTATACTTAATATATTAAGATTATTTACTAATAAGAATAAGCTAAGTCCTACTATACTTATATAGAGATTATGAGTTAACTTATATTAGTAATAGAGAATTTTCATATTAGTAGTATAAAATCTCGTCTTAGGGGTAGGTAAAGCTTAATCTATAATAGGGATATTAAAGTTACGGATATCGAAGTTATAATAAACGTTTAAATAGAATACTTATAATTAGTAGTAATTAAATATCTCGAGATATTTGAATTATATATAGCTATAAAGGCGTAAAAGCGTAAGGGTATAAGGTTATCGTAGAAGGAGTTATTAGTTATTTATTATTAAAAAGGTTAACGCGGAATAGGTATATAAGCTACTATAGCTATAAAAAGTTCGGCTTTAGATTAATTAGGGGCTAGCTATAGTAGTTAGTAGGGGGGTAAGAGGGCCAAAGTTATACTTCAGGGGGTAATATGTTTACTAATAGTCATAGTAGAGAGCAAGCTATCAGCCCCTCTTTTAAAGTAAATTTTAATAAATAATTTTTATTAATATAAGAACTCATTAACAACTACGTAATTTAATACTTTTAAGGATACTCTACTAATTATAGGGTTAAAGTTAAGATAATAGGAGAAAAGATCTATACTATATTATATAAACTTATTTAAAATAAGTATTTCAAATACTAAACTTTCAAAAAGCTTAACAAGGCGAAAAGGTATCTCTTAAACCTTAGGAGTAACCTTAATAACTACCCTAAGTAAATTAATAACTTCTTTAATATAAAAAACCTCGTAATACTTCTCTATACTATTAAACCTAAGGCTAAAGTAATAATACCTATAACTAAAACCTAGTTAACTTCTAAAAACCTTATACGAAATACCTAGCTTATACTACTCTTTATATATAATACGTAACTTCTACTACTACTAGTAAAACTACCAATCCCTAAACTATATAATATAAAGCTTTCCTACTAGTAGGAGATATATTAAAATAATAGTAATATATAGTATCCCCCTCCTAAACATCCCTTATACCCCTCCCCTACTTCTCTATTAAGAGATTTATCTATTAAGTATACTATAGACCTTATAAAATTATATAATAAAAGTATAAAAGATAATAGAAGCTTCTATAATATTCTTAAGACTAAAATCTATATCTTTTAAGACTATTATTTTAAGCTTAGTATCTTATACTATATATAAATTAGAGTTTTCTCTATTATACTAAAAGATTAAACCTTTGATTTTTATTTTAACAACTTTATATACCCTAGTTAAAACTTTAACTTTAATTAGATAGCTAAGTATATTTAGAAATACTTCGAAAATAATAAAATTTACTAGATTTACTTCTCTAACTAGTAAAATACTATTCTTAGGAATATAATAACTAAAAACCCTAATTAGAGTAAAAAAGAAATACTTAAGCTACTTATTATAAAACTTACTGACTTCTAGAAAATACCTAGGACTAACTAGTATACTAATAAAGCTTTCTATAATTAACTTTTAAATATATATTATAGTATACTAGAATACTAGTTAGTATTCTTTAGTTTTATATTAATTTCCTAGAATTTCTATAACTAGTTATACTTAGCTATAAATAATACTATAGTACTCTAAAAATGAGAATATTTTTAGAGTAATAGAAGTAATAATAATATATTTAAGGAATAGTTTTAGACTAATTATATATATAATATATTTTAAAGTAATACTTGAGGTTATAGCCATACCCCTAGCTACTCCCTACTACTTTAGAGTAAATATTATTTTCCCCTAGCTTCTATATATACTTATAATAATAGGAAATACTATATATATAGTAAAATGAATTATTAGTTAATAAAGTATACTGTCGAGGAGTAGTATACTCTATATAATAAATATAAATTAACTACTAATCTAAAAATACTTTTTCTAGTAGTATACTAGACTTTCCTCGCTAAATATAAAAGTATTAATAACTTTAATAATAATCTCCAAATACCCCTAAGAAATAATAAATATAAAAAGCTTATTACCTAGTATTAGATATAATATAACTTCGAAAACTATACCCCTATTACCTCTATAATATCTAATACTTCTAAGTAGTTTTGTATAGTATATTCGACGAATATCCTATTACTATAAATAGAAGTAAAATTACTTAAATCCTCTAAGATCAAATAATACTATATACTTTTACTAAAGTAAATACTATACCCCCTAAGATTACTAAAAATATAGATATAACCCCTATATATACTTTTATACTTAAGAGCTATTACTTAAGTACTATTTTTAAGGGATTTTACCTAACTTGAGTATTACTAATCTTTCAACTACTAAGTACTCCTAATTTATAACTCTTAAATAGATAGTTAACTTCTCCGTAACCTTTCTATTTCTATAAAGTAAACTAGTTATGATCTACTTTAGTAATACTACCCCGTCAATAATACTCAGAATAATTAATATTCTTATACTACTTAGTATTATTATATTTTATATAGTACTATATAAAACCCTTTTCTTACTTTACTTCGTAGATATAAATCGCCTTAATATAATATTTAATAATATATATAACTAGTTATATTAAAACAAAAAGGTTATACTTATTATTCAAAAATAGAAATATCTATAGATATTCCTTAATAAAGAGAAAATACTTATTTCTACGTATTTTATAGAGTTAGAGATATAGAAACTCTACTATTAATTTAGATACCTAGTTATAGTATACCTCTATAATATCTTTACTAAAATAAAATATCCTATTGAATACTATACTTTTAAAGCTCTCGAGTAATACTACTACTAGTACTAGATATATAATCCTACCCCTTCCTATTTTCGTTTTATTATATAAAAGAATATCAAGTTTAACTTCGAAGTTATTACTAATATTATTTATATTAATAGCTACTTTATACTCTATATTATTAATATTACTATAGTATTTAATACTACTCGCTTTTTACTAAATATCTTAGTAAAAGTAATATAAGAAACCTTTAAAGTATACTAGATTAACTCTTATTAGGACCCTCTAGATTTTATTACTATTAATGTAGGAATAATATTTTAATCTAAAAAGTTTAGATTAGAAGTAAAAAGTATAGGATTAATAGTCTGAATAATACTAATCGAAGTATATAATAATATTAGTAAAGTCAAGTATTACTATACTTTCTTCTACTAAGTATATAAGATAAATTATAATAAAATCCCTATAACAACTTAAGATGTATCTTTTTAGGTAATATATAAAGTAATTAATAATACTACTAGGCTAAATAGCTTTACATTTATATTCCTTCTTTTTAGTATATACTTACGTTTTACGGATAACTCTACTCTTTCCCTAAATATTATTACTTATACTAATACTATTTAGAAAGTAATAGAAGTAGTCTATTATACTTATACTAAACACGCTATTAATATAGCTTTAGTAATATATAATAGCTTTAATATCTTATATATAGTAGCTTTCTTATTTTAGTCTTTTATATATATATAACGAGAGAAATATAATTAATAAAGCTTATTTTATTGTATTATTACTTATAATAAGATATATATTTTCAAATTCCCTCGAAATCTTTAAGAGTTTTAAATAATAATTATAAAACTATACTTTAAAAATAATAAATTACTCTTATTAATAATATTACTAGTAATAGTAATATTACTAAGTATAAATAACTATACTATATATATCCTATATCTTAATACTAAAAACCCTACTAGATATCTAATATTACTAAGAAATAAATACTTTTATAGTAATATCTTGATTTCGTCTATTATTATCCCTAAAAAACCCGGAATACTTATTAGATACTATAAAATACTATTATTATATATAGTAGTAACTCCGCTGCTATCAGCAATAATAATTCCTTATTTCCCTAAGTTATTAGTAACCTCTTTAATATATTTTTTAACTTTCTAAAATATAAGCTTACTATTATTCTAGTTTAAAGATTCAACTATAAACCTTATTTTATAGTATATTTCATAGCTAAAAAATAGTTAGATATGATTCTCTCTCTTACCCTCTATAAAAAAGTATTATTATAATACTAGGTTTACTATTTAAGGAGTTAATTAAACAAGAAATTGAAAGTATTATTACTAATAGTGTTATTAAGATTGTCAAGTTTAACCTTATTTTCTATAAAAGTTATAAATATTTCAAGTTATATATTATTAATCAGATTAAAAACAAAAATACTTATAAAGTATATAAGAAATTATACCTCGTAATTTAAAGTTTTAGAAATAATAATAAGTTTAAAATATTAATATAATCGCCGACGATCTAATAAAATAACTAATAGTTAATTTTAGCTATAATCCTAACTCTCTTCTAATTTAAAATATAATAATATAGCTTCGAGATATTATTTAAACTTATACTTAGACTAAGATAGAACTTATAAAGTATATTATAGCTAACTTACTATCCTACTTTAAAAGGTAATACCTTCTAAGCTTTGTAATAATTATCATTAAGATATTATATAGCCTCGCTAAAACTAATACCTACTAGTAAGTAACCTACTCTAAATACTATAAAGAATAGTTATAAATAGAAATATCTATATATAACTTATACTTCCTTATCTTATACTATACTAATAATAACTTTAGCTTTATAAATATATAAACTAATATATACTAATAATAACTTTAACCTTATAAGTATATAAATAAATAATACTTTTAGTTTCTCTAATACTATTTTCTTATACTATAAAAATAAAGAATTCTAAAAAACTTTATTTAAAGTAAAGCTAAAGATAACCTTTATAGTAATTACTTTTCTTATATTTAATAGAAGTATCTTAAGCCTTAATAGCGATACCTTCTACTTATACTAAAAAACTAAAAATAAAAGCTAGTACTCCTTAATATATATATTATACTTAAAGTACTCAAGAAAGTATATATTAAATAATAGATATATAAAACTTACCTTACTTTAATATATTAACCTAAAGTATTATTCAACTTCTCTTATACTATATAAAAGTGATAACCTTCTTCTAATAATACTACTACTCTTAATAAATATCTTAAATAGTAAATCGAGTATTTTAACTATAGTTTTAACTTTATACTACTTAACTTCTTAAAAGTATATTTCTATACTTTTATTAATAGCTCTTTTACTAATAATACTAATTTCTTATCTTAACTAGGATTTATAATAATCCTAAGCTAAGAAATCGTAATTAATAATAACTAGTTTAACNTAATTTCTATAGTAATTTTATATATTATTTTTCTATTAAAAATAAAAGAATTACTAGGAATATATTTATTTTAGAGATTTATACTATAATAGCTAGTATAGATTTTATATATATTATTACTATAATACTTAAGAAAATCCTTAAATACTAAAATTTCCTTTATATTTTAACTATTATATATACTAATTCATATTCCCTCTATAAATACCTTATAAAACTTAGTATTACTAAAGAGAAATATCTAATAATCAATATTATAGTATTAAGGTAGTTATATAAATACTATAAACTCTACGAAATATAGTAGATTAATAGAGATAATAATATTACTGATATTTCATAAAAGGTATACTAAACTATACCTTTAAGAGATTTATTAATTTAAACTATATAATTATTTAAATAGAGGGATAGGTAATTCGAGCGGAGTAGATAATACGGGTATGTAGATATTATTAGGTAAGGGGTAAAAGGATTACTTTTAATACTATTTTATACTTATTGTTAACGCTATTTTAATAGCGTTTTTAGTATACGATTATAGTGTTTTTAGTACTAGCTTTTATATATAAATAAAAAAAGTATAAAGTATATAGTAGAAAGAAAAAGTTACTAGTATTAGTAATACGATACCGTAAAGTATATATTAACGCCTAAGACGCGTATTCCTCTATATATATATAGTATATATATCTATACGCTTTATAAGTATAAGGTATACGTAGCTATATACCTTTATACTTTACGAGTAATACCTATCGCTAACTATAGCTAAGTATTATAGTAGTAGTACTATACTATAGATCTAGAGCTTTATATATTTATATGTAAGTATATAATATAACAATAACAATAACGAATACTAGACCCTTTTATACTTATATGACGAGATCACGTACGGCGTGCGTTACCCTCCGGATAAACTAACATATTACTACTATATATTCGGTGACTATTTATCGTAATAGAGCTATTACTGAAAATCCTAGCTTTACTTTTCTAGGAAGTAGAAGTTAAAGAATTATAAGGAAAAAGCTAAAAACCTAGTAAAGGAAAGAGTATTTAGTAGAAAAATAAGTTTCAATAAATTATAAGACTTTAATTTAGTAGGCTAATTAGTAGTAGCTATAGAAGGCTTTTATCTCATAGTAGCTTGAGGTTATTATATTAGGTGATGTATATCCGTTCCTAGTTATCCCGGTTCTCTATATAGGCTATAAGGTATATCCTTATAATAATCTATAGTATAGCTAATATATATATATTTTTTTATAGCTTAAATAAGTATAATATTACCTAGCTTACTAGTATTTTACTACTATCTACTTAGTATTAATAGAATTAATAGACCTATTTAGCTTATTATTTTTAAAGGTAGTAGTAACTAGAAAAGCTATAAGTTTATATAAGTTTACCTATATTTTCTATTTTCTATTAGTTTACTAGTATAATACTATTAGAGTTCCTATAGTTTTTTAGCTTATATTATAATATTTCTAGCTTTTAAGATAGAGATATTAAGTTTTTCTATTTTTCTTTTTAAGTTAAGGTATAAGTAATGGAAATAGATAGAAATGTCTCTTTTATTCTTCTTAGATCTAAATATATTTAGGTTTTAGTATAGTACTAACTATATAGTATAATACTATATAAATAACTAATACCCTCCCCATTATATTTCTTTAAATTTCTACTAATATAATTTTTCTTATATTTCTACGTCAATTTACTATTAGTCAATAAACGTAATAAAGTTAACTGAGGTAAATATATCTTCTAGACTAGTTTTATAGTTTTCCTATTCTATTTAGAATTAGAGTACTAGTTTTATATATATTTATTAGATCTATTAGTTACCTATACTACTCAATTAGATCTAGGAGTTATTTTTAATCGCTATAATCTGGTTATTAATTTATTTAACGATAAACTCTCTTCCTATTGTTTTATAGTTATAAGAAAGTATTTTTCCCAATTTTAAGGTAGTCTAAATACTACTAATTACTTAGCTAGTTATTAAATAAGAATTATAATCTACTTGTTAAAAGCTTCTTATTACTTTTTTATCTATTTTTGATATATTACTATTTAGGACTATATAGTTTCAAGTACTCTACCTATAATACTTACTAGGTCTAGTCTAGCGGGGAATAGTAATTATAATAATACTTAAGATTACTTATTAAATCTAGGTATTAATTACTAAAAACCTAGTAACTATTTAATTTTCAAAGGTATAGCGGAAGTTACTTTACTTCTACGTCTTATATTAAAAAGTAAGTATTCTTTTTCTTAGGATATATCCTATATAATATTTTCTAATAAATATTCTTTCCCGACTTTTTTAATATATTATTAGTAAAGACTTATATGAATACTATACTTTAGATTATCTTAAGTAATATATATAAAGTATTCCTTTTAGGGTATTTTCCCCTAAAGTAATTATTCTACTATTATTATTACTTTACTTATTTAATCCTTAGTAATAATATAGTATAATAGTAATAGTGTTGCTATATACTTCTACTAGGCTAAATATTAATTATCATAGTTTATCGAAGCTTATATTAAGTCTGCACCTATAAAGTAAATACTTTCTATAATATTAGTTACTACTTATTATCCTTATTCATACTAGTGACTTAATAAATTAAATAGAAATAATGGAATTATAAAAGTATAGCTAAAGGCTTTAACTAGGAAAAGTTTAAATATATAAGTAAAGTTTATAATACTTAATAGATTATTATTTGAAAGATCTAAGTTATAATCTTTCTACTAAAAGCTCTTCTTATATTCTATTAGCTAGTTACTAGGTATATTACGTAGTCTGTTTATTATATTGTTATAAAGCTTTTGAAATATTTCTTAATTTAAGTATTATAGGGTGTAACTTTAATTTAGAATAGGTTTTATTTCTATTAAAGATTCTATATAGATTTAAATAGAACCCTAAATAATAATAAAAGAAAATTTGAAAAACTCTTAAGTATTTAGGATTTCTAGTTTTAAAATCTAGTAAAGCTAGTTATTATAATAATAGCTTTAATAATCCTATTTATCTAGTTATTTATATAGATAACTTTCTTACTTTTACATCAAATCTAACTACTATAACTAGATTTAAACTTTCTCTATAAAGATTTATTAATATAGAAAACTTAAGAGAAATATTGTATTTTCTAAGGTTTAGTATTACTTCAAATTGAGCCTTAAGAATTCTATAAATATCTTAAATCTATTATATTAAATAGTTATTATCTGAGAATAATTTAATTACTATTAAGTCTTCTAAATTCTTTTTTCATCTTAGGGTTTTAAAGGATTTATCTCTTATAGAAGAAAATCCTAATTATAGTTTTGAAAAGAATTTACTATAGTAATATTAGTACTTAGCTAGTAGTTCTATATATATTATAGTTATAACTAGATTTAATTTAGCATTTTTAGTATTTCTTATTAGTAGGTTTCTATATAGACTTACTAAAAACTACTAAAATAGTTATAGGTACATTTAGATACCTATCCATGACTACTAATTTAGTACTTACTTATAGAAGAGGCTTTACTATGAATACAATAAACTATACTAATCTAGATTAAGCTAGCTATTATAGTACTTGAAAATCTACTAGAAACTATTTATTTATTATAAATGATAGCTTGATTTTATAGAAATTGAAAGAATAGTCTATAGTAGTTTTATTTATTACTATAGTTAAATTTAATAGGTTTTGAGAGATTATTAGAAAAACTAAATATTAATAGGGTTTGCCTTTAGAGCTAAATTCTTATATAAAACTTCTAACTATTTATACTAATAATAGTAAAGTCCTAGCTTTAGCTTATAACTTAGAATACTACTAGTATACTAAATATATTACTATAGACTATTTCTTTACTTAGTAACAAGTTTTCTTAAGTAATATAGAAGTTGAATATTTTTTAACTTCTGAAATACCTACTAATAGCTAAACTAAACTTCTTCCTAGTTTTGAATTCGCTAAATTTCTTAGATTAAGAAACCTAATTAGTATTATAAATATTTAGTAATTTTACTAGGATATTTAGCTTATCTTTAGTATTATAGTTCTATATCATAATACTTACTATAAGTACTATAGATTACTTTTAGTATTTTATATCTTTTATAAGGTACTATAGAATATTTACTTCTAATACTTATAGATATAAAGTTATTTTTACTATTATTGTACTTATTTGTTCACTTATTTATCTTTTAATACTATAAAATAAAACAAGGGGTATTAATATATTAGGCTATTATTAGAAGCTAGTTACGAGAGACATTTTAGTAGTGCTTTAATAGTGTTATAATGAATTTAAAGAGTTTATGCTTATAGTAAAAACTCTTTACTAGATTATAAGAGTAGTAGTTATATAGAGTTTAAATAGTAATATCTTATATAAGTTTTAAGGTTTAGGTCTATAATATACTTCTTACTACTTCTCTACTCTATTAATATAGTAACATATACTATTAATAACTTTAGTAATATACTAGTAGTTTTAAGCTACTTAAGTTAACCTAACTAATTAGAAAAACCTATTTCAGATATTTCTCCATAGTATTACTAATAATAGATAATTCTACTAATAGGAAAACTCTAAGTATTATTAGTATCAGATAGCTTTACTAATAAGAAAATTTATATTATATTTATTCTAAGTAATTCTATATTATACCCCTTTTTGTATTAATCTATAAAAAGCCTTTTTCTTCTTTTCTTATATAGCTTTATTTTCTTTTCTTTAGATTTACATAACTTCTTATTTTACACCTACTATAATACTACTATTTTACTACTCTTTTACTTTATTTTCTTTTCTTATATTTCTTCTATTATTATATCAACTATTACTATTACTAGTTCCGGATTCCCTAATGATAACTTTTCCTACTACTATACCTTTTCTAAGCCTATTACTTATACCTATAATAATTCTAATATTAAAGGTAATTCTAATAATTAGAAGAACTAGCTTCTTAATATAGTTATCTCTATTTATTTTAATTATAATTCTAAGTAAAATAAGAGTAGTTTTGCTTAGTTTTATATATCAGATTATAGTTAATCCTACTATAAATATTTAAAGTTGAAAAATAAATATAAATAGAGTTCTTACTTCTTTACTACTAGTCTTAAGCTATATACTACTAGCTACTAAATTAATTACCTAATTATATTGAGTAAATATATTAGTACTTTTATAGTGTTTACTATTATTGAGAAAAGTACTATTAAAGGCTACTATATCCCTATCTTTTTATTCAAGCTTTCTACTATAGTTTAGTATTAGAATAATTATTTCTATTATACCTAATAGGTAGCTTTTACTTATATTACTATTATACATACTATTCCTTCTTCTTATATCAAAGGTATTACTCTATCTATCCCTATATTCACTTTTAAGTAAATTATTACTAGCTTTAGTAGTATTATATAGATAATAGTAAGTCTTTCCCCTTTTTCCCTATTTCTTTTATACTAATTTCTTTGTAGTGAAGTATTATAATATACTTTAGTAGTTATATTATATTTTACTAATACTATAGTTATATCTTTAGCGTTCTTAATACTAGTTTACTTATCTACTACTACTATACTATTACTATACTTGGTTGGTATTAATAATATTTCACTTATAAATAAGTTTTACTTATTATCATTTCTAATAAAGAAGAAGAAGAAAAGTAAAACTAAAATAAAGAAGAAGAGGAATACTAGGAAAATAAAGAAGAATAGGATAATACTAATTTTTTTTAATCTTTTTATGGAGTACTTAAAGGGTAAGTATAGTAGCTAGTAATACATATTTTCTAAGGGTTATTATATTATTTAATTTTTAGCTTATATAGTCTTTTACTATTAAAGAACTAATATTGAACTATTATTTTCTCTAATATCCTTATACTATAATTTTTATTATAATATAGTTTTATTATTAATAGGGTTTCATAAAAATTCTCATATTAAAGTATTTTACCTTTTCTATTTAATTAAGATATTATGGTTATATTCGTATTCCAAGGTATTCTTTATCATTAGTATTTCTTAAATTTTATATTCCTCCTAGGTTTTACTATTTTCTCTCGTAAGGACTAGGATAGAATTAAAATATATATCTATATACTACTACAATAGTAGTAAGTTACTTTCTATTCATTTAATAAAGTTAATATGAAATATTAAGTAGATATTTATAAAAATACTTAATATAATATTTAGTAGGTTTAGTATATTAATAGCTTTATATTTAAAAGATACTTAATTCAGGCTTTTATTTAGCTAACTTATTTTGATATAGTATAGTAATAATTATATATTATCCCTAACTTAGAATTTCTTAGCTATTTAGTATATTCTATTTATATTTATTTTATTGTATTATATATATATATATATTATTACTACTTATATTATAGTAATATTATCTTAAAGGTAAGAGAAGAAAACTAAAACTTATCTTCAACTAGAATATATAATCTAATCTTTTATTTCAATATATAGAATAAGTATAATATTAAACTTATTTAGAAACTAATTTAAATTTATCTTACTTATTAAAAGTTCTTTATTATTTAGTACTAGTTAGTATATAGTAATATAAGCTAGTTAGTCTAGTTATAAAGAAGTAATATATATTTATAAGAAAACTTAAATCTTAAATATTATTATTTTATCTAATTATTTATTTAAGAGTAGAATAATATTAACAATAAGTATCATACCCCTATTAACCAGTATAATATTATTTTAAAAGTATTAATTTAGTCTAAATTATAATTAGTAATGATAAATACTACGAAACTATAGAACTACTATTAAGTATCTGAGAACTTTTTTATATATATTTTAATAATTATAAACATTATAATTTCTTACTAGATATATTTTAATATTTAATCTATAATTACTAGAAAGAACCTTAAATCTTTCTCTATAGTAAATAATACTTCTATTATAAAATAAATAGAAATATATAATTAAAACTTATTAGGAACTAATAGGGGTTATAATAAACTTTAGTAATACTATTAATCTTTATATAAATACTAGTAAATATTATATATTCAAATAAAATATTTAATATCCTTTAATATAATATCTTAGTACTAGTTTTACGAGAATACTATAAATATCAAATTAATATTAAAGTAATTTAGAACTAGGAAATCATAAATTCTTTAGAAAATTATAATTATTAATAGTTTATATTTAGGGATCTAGACTTAGCTTTAGTATAATAAAATACTATTATTTCTTATTATATAATTAGTTACTTATATTTATATTCAAGTTTCTAATAGGAATATTCTTACTATTTGGTATGTAGTTTCTAGGGAAGCTTTATATACTAGTATTACTATACTTATTTTATTTTATAATATAAATAATATAATACTTTAGAATATAATATATATATCTAGGAATTTACTAGTAGTATAATAGTATTTATCTTATATTTATATAGCTTTTTCCTAGTTTCCTTTTATTTATATATTATAAATTAGGAATATTAGGGAAAGTTTATCTTTATTTTTATAGTTAACCTAGAAAAGCTAGAAGGGTAGTATTATAAGCTTCAGTTTTATAATATTATCTTAGCTTTATTAAAAAAGAATATTAAAATACTTTATTAAATAACTTGTGTAATATTTTAAAATAAAACTAAACTCGAATAAAACTTCTATTTATTTAGTTTATTATTTTAAGATAAATCTAGAATTCATAACATCTTCTAAATTCTTATAGTTAAAGAAAATAATAAATGGTTTTATTATATCTTATAATTCTACTACTTATATTTTTAGATGTAATATAACTACTAGTAGTTTCTTATTATAAATAATATAATTTTACTAGATTAAAGTAAATCCAGTTAAATAATAAATAACTAGCTATAATATATTATCCCTATTCTTCTATAAAAATAACTATTTAATACTATTCCTAAATAATTAGCTTTTATTACTATATATTACTTTACATCCTATTAAACTATAACTAGTTCTAAGATAAATATAAATTTAAGTATTTTAAATATTTATTAGTATATAATATCTTAGTAAAATAATACCTTTTTCTATATTAGCTATATAAAAAGCTTTATTAAGCTAAATGTTAGAAGCTAGCTACGAGAGATACTTTATATGGATATGACTGCGCGTGGTCAATACGTTATGTATTAGGTAGTTGCAGGAGGAAGAAAAGAAACTACGGCAGTAGAGCCTATAAAAAGCTAAAAAGACCTCCCTAATACTCCCCCTTAAACTCGACAGAAGCTAAGTAGCTAAGTATTATATAAGAATAGCTAAAAAGCAACCTAAATCTATATATCCCTAATAATCCTTTTCCTAGTATTCCCCTTTAAGATAAAATAATTAATCTACCTAGAATACCTATACTTCTTCGAATCAGAATACTAGTTTAGTATTTAGGGGTAAACTTATAATTAGTATTAGTATAGTTATAATAAGAGGTTTTCTAGAGAAATATCTTATAATACTTATAATTACTAGGGATAAACTTAGGATAGGCGAAGTAATAGTTAGAAATTTTATAATTAGTACTATAGTAAGCGTATTTATTAGTTTATTTCTTATTAGTAAAGAGGTTATACTTACTATAAGACTTAATACTAGTAGCTTTATTATATATATTATTAATAAGATCTTATAAATTAACTTTACTAGGATTAATAGTTAAGTATTTATTAAAAAGTAGTTTTAAACTAGTTTTATTATAGATTAAGTTAAGAAGAAAGTAGAAATATATAGTATCTTAATTAGTAATAAGGATATTAAGGTTCTATTAGATATAATAGAAGGTCTTAAGGTACTTAAATAGATCTTTAGTATTATTAGTATTAAAAGTAGTATACTTATGAATAAGATTAGTAATAGTATTACCCAAGAACTTAGGGATAAAAGCTTTAATCTTTAATATAAGTATAAAAAGGCATCAGCCTACAGGGTCCCAGCTAGTACTCTTAAGGTAAGGCATAACAGGGCTAATACTATTAATAAGAAAACTATAAGTAGTTACTTATCCCTTATACTAAATAGCATAATTATTAGAGTTAGTAGCAGGCATGGGGATATCAAATTTAATATATTTAAAAGTATTATACTTATCGAGAAAAGCTTTAATTATAAAAAGCTAGTATTAGTAGTTCTTTTTACTATAAAAGATAGGGAAGAAGCCCTAGTAGTTAACTATAACTAATATATTAAGAGAAAGAGAAAGAGGAAATAAGTAAAATAGGGGATCCCTATTAATAGTATAGATTAAAGCTAAAGAGACGGATTTACCTAGTTATAATATATATTTTTAGTAGGTTAATAAGTAATACTAAGAAGGCTAAAAAGTCAGATTTACTATTAAAGCAAGAAATAGTAAAGCTAAAAAATTCGGATTTACCTATATTATTATTATTTAATATAGCTTACACTAATCCTAATTAAGTATAAAAAATAGGTCATTATTAATATAATCAGGAAAGTACGCGTAGCGTATAAAAAATCCACTATTAATATTAATCGTAGAGAGGTGTCGTTTTTAGGTTATTTTTTATAGAAAAAATCGAAGAAAATATCGCGATAGATATAAAAGAGGTAAAAAAAAAGGTTCTGAATAGCTTTAAGGGGTAAAAAGGGCCCCCTGGGGGGCCCCTGGGCTTATAACCTGTAGATATAACTGCGCATGGTCAATACGTCGTATATTAGGTAGTTGCAGGAGGAAGAAAAGAGGCTGCGGCAGTAGAGCCTATAGAAGGCTAAGGGGACCTCCCTAACACTTTAGTAGTACTTTAATAGTGTTATAATAAACTTAAAGAGTTTATACTTAAAGTGAAAACTCTTTACTAGCTTATAAGAGTAATAGTTATATAGAACCTTAATAGTAATATCCTATATAAACCTTAAAACTTAAGTTTATAATATACCTCCTACTACTTTTCTATTTTATTATTATAATAATATATAATATTAATAACCTTATAATATACTAGTAATATTAAATTACTTAAGTTAGCTTAACTAATAAGAAAGATCTATCCTAGATACTTCTCCTAAGTACTATTAATATTAGATAGTTTTACTAATAAGAAATCTTAAGTACTATTAATATTAGATAGTTTTATAAATAAGAAAGTTTAAGTTATATTTACCCTAAGTAATTCTATATTATACTCTCCTTTCTATTAATCTATAAAAAACCCTTTTTTCCTTTTTTATATAGTTTTACTTTTTTTTCTCTAGATTTATATAACTCCTTATTCTATACTTATTATAATACTACTATTTTACTACTTTTTTACTTTCTTTCCCCTTTTTATATTTTATCTATTACTATATTAATTACTATTACTACTAGTTCTAGACTTCGTAATAATAATTACTTTTATTACTATACTTTTTCTAAGTTTACTATTTATACTTATAGTAATTATATCATTAAAAGTAATTCTAATAATAAAGAAAACTAGCTTTCTAATATAGTTATCTCTATTTATCTAAATTATTATTCTAAGAGAAATAGAAATAGTATTACTTATACTTATATACTAGGTCATAGCTAATCCTACTATAAATACTTAAAATTAAAATATATATATAAATAAAACTCTTACCTTTTTACTACTAACTCTAAACTATGTATTACTAGCTACTAAGTTAATTATTTAATTATATTTAATAATTATATTATTATTCCTATAGTTATTACTTGTAAAGAAAAAAGTAATATTATAAACTACTATACTACTATCCTTTTACTAGGATTTTCCACTATAGTCTAGTATTATAATAACTATTTCTATTATACTTAATAAATAACCTCTATTTATATTACTACTATACCTATTACTCTTTCTTCCTATACTAAAGATATTCCTACTTTTACTTCTATTTTTATTTTTAAGTAAGTTATTACTAGCCTTAATAGTATTATATAAATAATAATAAGTCTCTCCCTTTCTCCTTCCCTATTTTATTATACTAACTTCTTTATAATAAAGTACTATAATATATTCTAGTTATTATTTTATGCTTTACTATTACTATAACTATATTCTTAACCTCATTAATACTAGTTTACCTATCTACTACTACTATATAATTACTACTTTTTAATAATACTAATAATAATTTACTTATAAATAAGTATTTTTTATTACTATCCCTAATAATAAAAAAGAGGAAAAAGAAAAGGATAATAAAAGAAAAGAAGAATTCTATAGGTATAATGAAATATAAAAAAATATTAATCTTTTTATCTAATTTATTTATTTAATATTCCAAGGGTATATCTAGTAACTAGTTATATATACCCCCTAGAAGCTATTATATTACTTAATTCACTACTTATATAATATTTTACTATTAATAATCCCGCTTGACGTAGTAGTTTAATATCTAGCTAGCTCTTACTATTATAGTAAGAATAGTAGGTTTGAATCCTATAGTAAATCAGCGTGACAAGTAGGTATATATATATATATATATACTTTCTAATTCTATAAACTATATAGTAACTACTACTAGTTATTAGTATTTATTACTTACTATTAATAGCTAGTAACTATTAATAGCTAGTAATAAATACTACTAGCTAGCTAGTGTCTAGTATTATATAACTAGGATTCTTAAAGAGTAACTATAATAAATATAGGTATATGTATACTTTATATTTATTAGCTATCGTATGAACTAACTATATTTACTATTTAAAGTTTTCTCTATTTAAATAGTTCTTTAGTACTAGTAGTATCTATAAGGTAAATAAGGAAAAAGCTGATAATTAAGTATAACTACTTTTAAAAGGTCCCGGAGAAATATATAACTTTAAATAGATCAGAGACCTTCAATATAACCACTATTACTATTAATAAATTAGTATTAAACTATTATTCTCTCTAATATCCCTATACTATAACTTAAATTACATTAAAGCTTTATTATTAGTAAAGCTTTTTAAAAAATACTATATTAAAGTATTATAGTCCTTCTATTTAACTAATATATTATAATTATATCCCTACTTTAATATATTCTTTACGACTAATATCTCTTTAATATTATATTCCTCCTAAACCCTACTATTTTCTCTAGTAAAAACTAAGATAAATTTAATTATATATATATATATATATATATATATATATATATACTATTATAATAGTAATAAACTATCTTCTACTAATTTAATAAAATCAATATAGAATATTAAATTAATATTTATAGGGATATTAAAAATAATACTTATAAAATTTAATATATCAATAACTTTATATTTAGAAAATACCTAGTTAGGTTTCTTATTTAGCTAATTTATTTTAATATAGTATAGTAATAATTATACCTTATCCCTAACTTAGAACTTTTCAGCTACTTATTATATTCTATATATACCTATTTTATTATATTACTATATATATATACTATTACTACTTAAGCTATAGTAATACTATCCTTAAAATAAAATAGGAAAACTAAAACTTATCCTAAACTAGAATATATAATCTACCCTATTACTTGGAAATATAAAATAAGTATAATATTAAACTTATTAAAAGACTTATTTGAATTCTTTTTAGTTATTAAAATATCCCTATTATTTAATATTATTTAATAAATAGTAAAATGTGATAAATAAATAATATGGTATATGGTCTAAAAGTAAGTTGTTGAAAAGTATATTTTTTTCTAACTAGAATAAAGTGTCCGAATATATTTAAATAGAATAGTAATATCTTATATAAGCTACTAAGTTAAAGTAGTAGTTAGTAGAGTTGTATAATATTTTTAGTATTATATAAGAGTATAGTTAAAGGTTTTAACTAGGAAAGGTTTAGATATATAGGTAGGGTCTATATTACTATATAGACTATTATTTAAAGGATTTAAGTTATGATCTTTTATTAAGAAAACTCTTCTAGTACCTAGTTAACTAATTACTAGGTATACTATATAGTCTATTTATTATATCTTTATAACTATCCCCCTTTCTAAGAACCTTAGTCTCTAAGGCTATAGTTATATATTCCCAATATCTATTATAAAGCCTATACTATATTACTAACTATTTATTATACATAGTCTACAATTATATACTCTTAATATCTTTTATAAAGTTTACGTTTTATTACTAACTATTTATTATACATAATACTTCTTTTAATACTAGTAATTATTTCATTATAATACTATTATCTATTTTATTGATTTCTTATAGTTTAAATAATAGAACTTATTTTTATTAATAGTATTCCTAGGTTTTTTATCTGTTTTTTCTATTATTTATAAATATATTTATTATTGTCCCAGTAATATATCAATACCTTTGATCTTACGGCGTTTATTTATTAGGAATAGATTTCAAAATTCCTTATAGTCCCCTATAAGATCTCACTATATACTTAATGAGTATTATTTATTCTCCTCTATATATATTTTATTGTTTTTATATTTTTTATTCTATAATATATTATTTATAGATACTGTTTTATATTTATTTAGTTTACTATTACTATTTTACTTTTGTTTCTTTATCCTTTTTTTCTTTTTTATTATTATTATACTATATATTTTATAAAGATATTATATATTACTTCTATCACTACTATATTTTATACTTTTATTTATAATAGAGATAATGTTATAGACAAAGGCTTTCTTCGGTTTTGCCCTAATAACTATTTACTTTATTTTAGTTATTTTTCTTCGCTTTACCTTAATACTAAAAAGCAATTCTATGTTATTAGTAATTACTTAATAAAATATATTTTCTATAAGAAGAATAAATAGAAGTATTACGGAGTAAGTTATCCTTTTATTATATATTTATTATTAGTTATTAATATTTAATATTTTAGGTTTTATATAAGTTATATAGTATTACTTAGGTAACTTAAAACTAAACTATAATATATCGCTATATACTTAAGTATAGAAAGCTAAATGCTAAATATAAAAGCAAGCTTCTCTATACTCTTACTAAGTTATTATTAAAGTAGTATAAAATAAATAAGATTATTTATAACCTTTTAAAAAGGGTTTCGAAGAAAACACTAGTTATAAACTAACTTCTCTTATAAGAAATATCTTCTATCTATAAATACTTATATCTTATATATATTCTTACTATAAGTTACTGAAAATTTGCTATACTATTATTACTTATTAGTTAAATAGATTAATACTTTAGAAGATAAAATTAATATGTTTTGCTATCTATCCGCTATATAGCTTATTTATTTTCGGAATAATAATCTTACTTATACTCTAGAGGAGGTACTGCTTTATTTTCTTAATAATTTTTATAATATTCCTATCCCTAAAAGTATTAAGATTTGTCCTATTATAATATTTCTTTATTTTAATAATAATTTCTACTATCATATCACTAAATACTTGGAGTATAATACGCCTTTATACCTTATCGCCATTACTAGTAGTTACCTTATTCCTCGTGGTTCTGATATTGCCATACCTTACTAGGTATATACCTTATATTTATTATATTTTTCTGAACATGATAATAATGATAAGAGTGAAGAGTCTGAGGTTATAGAGACCCCTTTATAAGCTCCCTAGCTTATTACTAGTAATACTAACCCTTTTATATTAGTTAATTATTATTTATCCCCTAATATCTATTTAGTAAATTTCTAGTATTATTCTTCTCTTAATAATATTGAGGAAAATGAGTTAGAAGATAATAGTAAAGAAGATTTAGATAATAATAATAATAATAAAAATAATAAAAAGCTCCTTACTAAAAAATATAAAACTTGTAGTAATTTTATATTTACTCCTGTTATTTCTATATCTAATAGTTATTAGCCTACTGTTTAAAAATTTATTACTTTTTAAATACTTATACTAACTAAAAAACCTACTTTTCTAAAGAAGGCTTCTATTACTAAGAGAGCTACCTAGAAAACTGCTATATCTATAGTATTTATTGTAATACTAATGCTTATCCCTATTATCCCTATAGTACTTATTACTCCTATAATGCTTATTACTCCCGTTGTTTTTGTGAAGAGGGGTTGGGGATACCCCTATAAGAATACACCTAAGTTCTAAGTATGATAATTATTTTTGTTTCTTTATGTATTTACTAGGTTATTATTAAAATATACTAGTATTTCTAATTTAAGGATATATTCTTTAGAATAGTATTTTTATATTATTTAAATAGTTAATAAGATTGTTTTTTCCTCTTTTCTAGGATATAGTTACTGAGTTATTAGTATTAATAATAGGCTAGTTGTCTTATTTCCTATAGTATTTGATTATCTGTTTTTTGAATTTCTAAATAGTTTCTTATATATTATTTAGGTTAGTTATAGTCTCCTATATATTATACTTTATAGACTATTTAGTTTATTTTATAAAGAAATATCTATTATTTCCTTTTTTTTATTTTACTATAATCTCTTCTATTTTTTATTCTATAAAGTTATTTTCTAACTCAAAAAAATAGCCTAGCTAGTAGTGTCTTTTTACTGTTTTATCTATAATTTAAGTAAGGAGATAAAGAATATATTATATATTTAGTAATACTATTCTAGTAAATATACTTTATACGCTTATTCCCCTATTTTCTTAGTAATCGAAACTTTAATATACCTTAGTACTAATTTCTTATATTTAAATCTAAAGTTATTTATTAAGAGTTTAATAACTGCTTCCTAATTATATACTTATAATTAATATTTTAAATTATATATTTTCGCCTGATTTTCGATTACTATTTACTAATATTCTCTTATCTAGCGATATATTTAGCTAATATAAGTGATTTGTTCTGCGATACCCTATACTATTAGGTCTTTTTTAGCTATATATTCAACTATTCTCAAGTAAAACTTATATAGCTTTTTTATTAGTGAGTACCTAGTAATACTATATCTACTATTATTATATATGAATATAGCTTCCCTAAGCTATATTACCTAGATAGTAGGTAAACTATTAGTAAATGCTCTGAAATACTATTCTAATATCTAGTATATTTATTCTGTTTAACTATCTATCTATAAGTAGTATACTATTAATAACTATTTTTAATTAGTTACTCTACTATGAATTCTTCCTAAAATTAACTAGTAAGAAGTTTATCTTTATTACTAATAATACTTTCTAGAATACTAAACTAGTATTCTACTTCTTCGTAGAATATTACTACTAGGTTTATAACTATTATCTACTTTATTGTTAGAATAAATATTATAAACTTTATAAACTTATTTATAATTACTAAAATAGTATTATATATACCGCTATTTCTACGTATACTCTCTAGTAATCTTATAATAAAATCTATATTAATTTCTTGAAAAAGTTTAGTTAAGATAAGTAGAGATTATAACTAGCTATATAGCTTATATTTTAATATTTTAATTTCCTAATAGATTTAATATAATATTATATAATCCTATATATTTATAATTATATTATTCTAATAGAAATTCTATTTTATAAAGTTATAGGTTTTATTAGTATTTATAGAACTTATTTTATCCTTATTATAGTATAGGTAAATGATTTCATATTTTAGGGATTTTATATTAAATATAATTAGTTTTTTTTAGGAGAAAAGTATCTTTTCTATATTTACTAAGTATTTGTTCTATTTATTAACTATTCTCTAAACTTTTTTTATATATATCTAATAATTTTTATTATAGGTTTATAACCTTTTAATAGTTTACTTAATATCCTTAGAGTTTTCTATAGAATATATTATTTTATTTTTTATAAGATTTTTTATTATTAAATATAAGATATACTATACTAGAATAATAACCCTAGCTTTTTACGAGTTCTCTCTACCCCCTAGTACTCACTAGGTATTCTCTATCCTCCTATATATATCTTTATTATAGGTAACTATAACTATAACTATTACTGTTTTTCTAGTATCCCTAGTAGGGTAATACTTTATAGAAATTAAGTAGCCTCTATTTTTAAGTCTAGCTTTTATACTAAAGTACCTTTCCTATACTTGTATTATCTAAGTAAAGGCTTTTACTAACTCTAAGCTCCTTTTAGCTTTAGTAACCCTTTAGCAGGTATCTACTAATAATAGTTTAGTAAGTTATAACTTATTAGTAAAAGTTAGTAATATATTATAATACTCTATTTCCTTTTTTATATAGTCTAGTTATCTAGATAATTTATTTACTATATTAGTAATTCTTAATTAATATTCTAAGTTAAAATTAAATACTAAAAGCTTATAAATCTAATAAGTAAACTTTCCCTAAAAGTCCCGTATTAGTATTATTATAATACTTATTAGGGTTTAATAGTTTATTAAAATTATAAATTTTTTTAAGAATCCTATTAAGTAATACTTCTAGTAATTAAGGCTCTTAATAATAGTTAATAATTCTTATTAGCCTATTTCTTATCTTTATTTTATTTTATTAAACTTCTTTAAGTAGTAGGTAACTAGTTACTACTAGCTTTCTACTTTTTATAATAAGATACTTGAAATTATTTACTATAATATATCTATTTTTACTCTAGTTTCTCTAATAGGGTCCTGTGCTAGAGAATAGTTACTAAGTAAAAAGTATTCTTAAATACTAAGAATATAGATTTTATATCTTCTAACTATAAAAAAATCTTTTTCTTTATTTATTTTTTAAGGAACACTATAAGTAGTATTATTATTCTTAAGTAATTAGTAATAAATTTATAGTAAAAATTATAGAAGCTTAAGAATATTTAAAGTCTTTTTAAATATTTCTAGTAGTTTCTATTTAGTAATAGTTTAGACTTTTACTAGGTTTATTTTAATATTTTCTTAAGTAATTATATATTTTAAGAAGTTTGTTTTTTCTATATAGAATTTATATTTAGAAAGTTTAGTAAAAAGATATATTTTATATAGCCTAGCGAGTATTTATAATAGTATTTTAGTATGATTTTCCCTAGTACTTATTATATATATTATAAGATTATCTATATATACTATATAGTATATATTAATTAAACTAGTAAGTATATAGTTAATATATACTTGAAAGGTTGCTGGTATATTAGTAAGACTAAATAGTATTATTATATATTTATAATAATTATATTATATCTTAAATATTATTTTCTAGTAATTTTCTAGTTTAATGCTAATATAGTAATAAGTATTTTTGAGGTTGATTTTTAAGATCTATATTATTCCCCGAAGTCTATCCAGGAGTTTACTAATAAGTAATAGTAAATATTAATTCTTAATCGTAATTTTATTAAGATTTCTATAATTAATATATAAGTATAAAGAACTATTTTCCTTTAGAATAAAAAAGATTAGTATGCCTACTTTATTTATAGATAGCTATATATATCTATTTACTAGGTTTTCTATAATATACACTTTTAACTTTTCTAGTTACTATTTATTTAGTAGATATATTAGCTTATAAAGTAATTTCTTATTTAGTTTTAGTTTAATAGTATACTTAGTATCCTCGAGGACTAGGACTAACTTTACTATAACTTTATTAAATACTCCCTACTTATTTATAAGTTTTCTAGAGATATCTATAATTATAATAACTTTATTTACTTCTTTAAGGATTTCTATATAAACCTTAAGGTTATTATTTATTTTGCTAATATATAGTATATAGGTAGTCTTATTATTCTTAATAATCTCTTAAATAAATACCTTTAGTTTAGTAATAGATATTTATTTATAATATTAGGTATTTATCTAGGTATCTATAATAATACCCTCCTAGCCTATAGAGTTTTATTTTAATAAGAAGTTTATATATTTTTCTAGCTAGTAAATACTAGTAAATAATTAGTATAATTTCTATAGATAACTATTTGAATTTATGAGAAAGAATATTAACTAGTAATACTTCCCTAGCTTTAATATTAAATTATTAAATCTTTTTAAAATAGGTATAATTATTTTAGCTAGGACTAGTCTTAGTAATATTACTAGTTATTTACTAATAAAGTCTACTTATAAATATAAATCTATATCTACTATTATTTCTTTTTTTTAGTACCTTAGAGAATAATTACTCAATTTCTAGCTATTTTCTTTATAGGGACTAATTTCTTAGCTAGTATAAAGATTATTAGTTCTATCTCTATATTTATTTATTTCCCTAGATCTCTTTAATATAAGAGCTAGTATTAATAGCCTGGATTGAGGTATAAGGGTTTATAGTACTTTACCCTTAACTCGTTATTAGTGTTAAGTTTATACTTAGTTTAGATTTATAGTTTATAGCTCTATACTTTATTTTACTATATAAGAAATATACCTTTATAATCTATAGTATAACTAATATATATGTGTTTCTCTAACCTAAAGTAGGTGTAGTATTACCTGATTTGCTAGTATCTTATTATTATCTACTTAGTATTAATAGGGTTAATAGACCTGTTCAGCTTGCTACCCTTAAGGGTAGTAGTAGCTAGAATAGCTATAAACTTATATGAGTTCGCTTATGCCTCCTATCTTATATTAATTTACTAGTATAGTATTATTAGAGTTCTTATATTTTTTTAGCCTCTATCGTAATATTTTTAGCTTTTAAAATAAAGATATTAAGTTTCTCTATTTCCCTTTTCAAATTAAGGTATAAGTAGTAGAAATAAATAAAAACTTCTTTTTTATTCTAATTAAATCTAGGTATACTTAAGTTTTAGTATAATACTAACTATTGAGTATAATACTATATAGGTAACTAGTACTTTCCCTATTATATTTCCTCGAACTTTTACTTACATAATTTCTCTTATATTTTTAAATTAATATACTATTAGTAGATAAATATAGTAAAATTAGTTTAAACTAGTTTATTTTCTAAGCTAGTCTTATAGTTTCTCTATTCTATTTAGAACTAAGGTATTAATTTTATAAATATTTACTAGATTTATTAGTTAACTATACTACCTAGTTAAATCTAGTAGCTATTTTTAATAGTAGTAATCTAGTTATTAATTTATTTAACTATAAACTCCTCTTTTATTATTCTATAGTTATATAAAAGTAGCTTCTCCTAATTTTTAAGTAGTCTAAGTACTACTAAATACTTAGCTAGGTATTAGATAAGAGCTAAAGTTTGTTTTCAATAGGCTTCCTGCTATTTTCATATCTGCTCTTAATATATTACTATTTAGGATTATATAGTTTTAAGTATTTAATTTATAATACTTATTAGATCTAGTTTAGGTAGGAATAGTAGCTATAATAATACTTGGGATTATTTATTGAATCTAGGTGTTAGTTACTGAGAACCTAGTAACTATTTAGCTTTTTAAGGTATAGTAGAAATCGCTTTACTTTTTCTTTTTATATTAAGAGGTAGGTATTCCTTCTTATAGGATATATCTTATATAAGATCCTCTAATAATTACCCTTTTTTAATATCTTCGATATATTATTAATAAAGGTTTATATTAATACTAAGCTTTAAATTATCTCGAGTAATATATAGGAGGTATCTCTCCTTAGGGTTATCTTCCCCTAGGGTAATTATCTTATTGTTATTATTATTTTATTTATTTAATCCCTAGTAATAATATAGTATAATAATAGCGGTCTCGTTATATATATCTACTAAGTTAAGTACTAATTATTAAAGCTTATTAAGGTTTATATTAGGTCTATACTTATAAGGTAGCTATTCTCTATAATACTAATTACTACTTAATATCTTTACTTATACTAGTTACTTAAAAAATTAAGTAGAAATAATAGAATTATAAGAGTATAGCTAAAGGCCTTGACTAGGAAAAATCTAGATATTTAAATAGGGTCTATATTACTATATAGATTATTACTTAAAGGATCTAAGTTGTGATCTTTTACTGAGAAAACTCTTCTAATATCTAGCTAGCTAGTTACTAGGCGTACTACGTAGTCTATTTATTATATCTTTATATATCATACCTATTTTCATATAAAATAAACTAACTAACTAAGTTATAAAAAATATATATACTTATAAGAAAATTTATATTTTAAGTATTATTCTCTCTATTCTACTATTTATCTAAAAATAGAATAATATTAATAAAAACTACTATACCCCTATTAACTAACCTATTATCTATCTAAAAATAGAATAATATTAATAAAAGCTATTATACCCCTATTAACTAGTATAATATTATCTAGAAAATACTAACCTAATCTAAACTATAATTAATAATAATTAATATAAGAAAACTATAGAACTACTACTAAATATCCTAGAACCTTTCTATATAAATATCTATAATTATAAATATTATAATTTCTAGTTAAATATACTTTAATAACTAATTTATAATTACTATAAAGAACCTTAAGTTTTCCTCTATAGTAGATAATAACTCGATTATTAAATTAATAGAAATTTATAACTAGAACTTATTAGGAATTAGTAGGAGTTATAAAAAGCCCTAGTAATACTATTAATCTTTATATAAATACTAGTAGATATTATATACTTATATAAAATATTCAATATCTCTTAATATATTATCCTTATACTAATCCTATAAGAGTATTATAAATATCGAATTAATACTAAAATAACCTAAAACTAATAAATTATAAACTATTTAGAGGATTATAATTATTAATAGCTTATACTTAGGGACTTAAACCTAACCCTAATAAAGTAAGGTACTATTACTTCTTACTATATA
>RYZW01000372.1:6769-39873 GCA_004367215.1 Colletotrichum trifolii
GAGAGAATAGTAAATAGCTTTATTATATTTTATAATTTTATTAACTATACTTTTAAATATAATACTATTACTAGTAGTTCTTTACTATAAATAATATAGGCCTACTAAATTAATATAAATCTAGTTAAATAATAAGTAATTAGCTTTAGTATACTATCCCTATTTTCCTATAGAAGATAACTATTTAATGCCACCCCTAAGTAGTCTACTTCTATTATAATACATTATTCTATATTCTATTAAATTATAACTAGTTCTAAGATAAATATAAACTTAAGCTTTTTAAATAACGAAATATATATAAACTTAAGCTTTTTAAATACTTATTAGTATATAATATCCTAGCGGAATAATACCCTTTTCTATATTAGTTATATAAAAAGCTCTATTAACCTAGAGAAATAGTTAACTAAATTATAATAGAAATTTATAAGTCTAAGGAAACTCTAGATATTATAGATATTCTTAAGAACCTCTTATTCTTAAATAACTTTAATTTCTTAGGGTTATAATAGATACTTTTCCCTACCTTAATAATAAATCCTAAATACTTTATCTATTTTACTAAGAATCTATATTTCTCTAAATCTTAGTATAAACTAGCCTCTTATAGCTACTTTAAAACCTATTTAACTTTATCTTTATAATTATACTTTAATTTATAACTATAAATAAAGATATCGTCTAAGTAAACTATAATAAAATTATTTAAAGTACCCTGGAATATACTATTAATAAAGTATTAAAATATTATTAGTATATTTATTAGCCTAAAAAAGTAATAAACTACTTGAATAAACCGAAATAAATCTGAAATATAGTTTTATACTTATCTCCCTCTATAATACAAACTTTATAGAAAACTACACAAATATTAATTTTTATAAACTATATTACTTTAGATAATAACTATAATATTTCTTTAATTAGTAGAAAAGGGTAATAGTTATAAAGATTAATAGTATTAAGAATACCATAATCTATATATAACTACCATTTTCCCCTAGGTTTTTTAATAAGGAAAATAAATATCTTAATTATAGATTAGTTAACCTAGACTTAATTTTTATCTATTAAATCTATTATTTAGTACTAGACCTCGAAAAAATACTTCTTTAGTATATTATAAAATAGTCCTTATAATAAATCTAGTTTAGTTCTATTTGAATTCTTTTTGAAGTAAATATAGTAGTTAAAAAGCCCCCTATAAAATAAAAAGCTAGAAACTTTATCTTTATTAAATAAATCTATAAAAGAAATATAAGTAACTAGTAGAATAGAAAATAGCTACTCTAAAGTTATAAATAATATAACTATTAGGGTTATAATAATCTATACTAAATTAGTTATTAACTACTTATTTCCCCCTTTACCTAAACTAGACAATATTATAGTTAGTAACTTAATAAGGTTTATAAATCTATCTATATATATCTTCTTTAGTATATTACTAATAATCTAGATAGTTAAACTACTAACTAAATCTATTTATATCTTATTCTTTATAATATCTAAAATAACTTATTAGTACTATAATTATAGTTTCCTAAAAATAACTATATATATTATCCCTAGGATTATATAGAATAATACCTTAAATACTTATTTATTCAGATTAATCTATATTCTAATTATCTTAGTAATATATAATTCCTAATTATGACCTGGGATAGTATTTGACTAGTATAATTATAGTAATATAATTAATATAAAGTTCTACTATTTTACAAACTCCTTACTAATTACTCTATAATATTTATAATTACTATTAACCTAAATAGAGATAAAAACCTTATTCTTTATTAAAATAGAAACTAAGAAAAATAGTTTATCTATTTNACTTATTATTTATTAATATAGAAATCCAAAAAATTTTTTATCTATTTATCTCTATATTTCTCTAGTTTTATCTATTACTATAATATTATTATTAATACTTATATTAGTTTACTCCCTAAAGAATCTTTTCTAGGGAACTAGGCTTTTTCTTTATTATTAGTAATTTCTTTATCTAACTATAAAGCCTAAATATTAATATTAATAGTTACTAGTAAATAGGTAAGTTATAATTTTTATTCTACGATAAGATTATCCTTAGTACTATAATATATATAAGTACTAGCCTATATATATACCTAGATAACTAAAAAGTCTATTTAATAAACCTTGTATACTTTTATAATAAGAGTTAATTAAAGCTTACTAGTTATAGTAGTTTATTTATTTAACTTTTTATAATAAAGAAAAGTAGTAGTATAGTAGTATTATACTAGTACCTAAATAGCCTAAACTACTTTTATACCTATTATCTATATATTTCTATTCTAATTAATTATTAGTTCTAACTAAAGAAAAACTTATAATTACCTAGGGGTTTATAACTCTTTGTTAGAAATCTCAAGATTTATTATAATTATATAGTAGTATTCAATAGTAATATAATAGTCTATCTAGTTAATATTATAGCTAATAGTAGTTATCTGAATTTAGTAAGAGAAAGCTAGTTAGNAGATAGAAATAGTTTAGCTTAATATCCCCTACCTAGTTATACTCCCCTACTTATCCTATAACTAATTTAAACTTAATAAAGAACTTAGTAAATATTTATTTAAACCCCTAATAGAAATAGTAAATCTTCTTAAAAACCTAAGTATTATAATAAACGTTTTATAGTACTTAGTAAAATACTAGAAGAATATATTAATATCCTAACTATACTATAGTTTTTATATAGTATAAAAATTACTAACTTATATTTAGACTTTAAATAATAAACTAATTTATATATATTACTAGAAGTTTTCGGGTGTCTTAATAAAAACTTAATTAACTTCTAATTTATACTATATAATTATTTATTATATAGGAAAATAGAAAAGATTACTATTAAAAGAAATATTAATAAAAAATAGCTTTTACTTTAGAGAAAATATTTATAATACTTATAAAGCTATACTATAGTCCTATTAAAGTTTCGCAAAAATATCCAAAAAGATTTAGTTTTTATCTTCTACTAAATTAGTCTACTATTAGTCTATTAAAACCTTTACTTAGAGTTCTAGAGTAGTAATATCTACTATTATCTTTTTACTATCTTCTATTTCCTTATTATCTACTATTTATTACTAAGTTAAACTTAGGTAGGAAATTTATTAATATTAGAAACTAGTTATAAGAAGGATTTTAGTAATACCTGAATAGTATTATAATAGACTTAAAGAGTTTATACTTAAAGTGAAAACTCTTTACTAGACTATAGGGGTAGTAGTTATATAAAACCCTAATAGTAATATTTTATATAAGCCTTAAGGCTTAGGTTTATGATAATTTCTAATATTCTATCTATTAATACTTTCTTAGAACTAACTACTTTTTTATATACTATAAATTCTTAAGATAGTAAAAACTAGATTTAAGCTATAAATAAAGAAGTTAGGTCTATTATGTCTGTAGAAATTTAGACTATTATACTTATACTTAGTACTTCTTTAATTAAAAAGAATAATATTAATATACTAAAAATAGATAAGTCTAAAAAATTTAAACTTAATAATCAGGATCCTAAAAACCCTATATATAAAATAAAATAAGTTACTTAAGGTTTTAGCTAGTACTTTAATATTAATTATCTAGAGATTTTTAGTATAACTTATAAGCTTGAAAGTTATAGATATTTACTTATAATGTCTATTTACTATAAGTAGATTTTAACTTGGTATAATATTACTATAGCTTTTATTTATAGTAAAGTTAACAAAAAAATATATTAAGTTACTTACTAGCTATTTCTATAATAAAGATTCAAAAAGTTTAGTTTTTAACGAAAACTATAAGAATTAGCTTTTTATTTATTTACTTAATAAGGTTCTATATAGGTTAAAATAAAGCCCTAAGTTATAGTATTAATACTTTAAATCGATTTTATATAAAATTAGTTTTAAGGTCTCTCCTTATAATAAAGAAGTTTTTATTTTTAATGTTATTTTCAAAAGAAAGAAATACCTAGCTATTTTAGCTTATGATATCAATATTATACTATTAGGAGCTACTAATTCTATAACTTTAAAGTATACTTATAATAACTTTAAAAAAGATATAAGAATTCAAGATTTAGGAGAACTAACTACTTTTTCAAGTAATAATTTAGTTATTAACTGAAAGAATCGAGTACTAGAAATAAATTCGTTTAAATATACTAATAAGATTCTTACGAGACTAAATAAAAAAGAATTTATAAATTTAATACTTCTATGAATAATAAATCTAAATTCGTTAAGAATAAAAATACTATTTCAAAAGAAAGAATATTAGAATTTTAAAAGAAAATTAGAGTTCTATTATACTTAGTTTTAAAAGCTAGGCTAAATATAGTTTTAGCTATTATAACTATATCTTGACTTTCTTCAAATCCTTCCAAAGAATACTTTATTACCTTTAATAGAATATAGGGTTACTTGAAAAAGAACCCTAATTACAAGTTAATTTATAATTATAGTAATATTAATATCTTTAATTTATTTTGGTCTATAGACCCAGGTTAAGTAAAAGACTTAAGTAATAGAAAATCTACTTTAGTTTATATATTTTATTTTAGTTTTTATAATATTATAAATTATAATTCCATAATGGAAAAACAGTAGTTTCATCTATTTATAAAGCGGAATTTACAGCTCCAATAGAAGCTACTAAAAAGCTTTTTATTAATATAATAATTATAGCTTTAGTAAGACTACTTTAGGATTCAGAGCATTAAATAAGCCTATTATCTTTATGAATAATTAATTAGCTAGAAAGTTTACTAAAAATGCTAAATTCTATAAAAAAGCTAAGTATATTAATATTCGTTATTATTTTATAAGAGATTTTATTCATAATAAGAAGATTAATCTCTATTATATAAATACGAATAATAATATTACAGAATTTTTAACTAAGCCTTTAAGGCGAGTTAAATTTAATTATATTATTAAGAGGATTTTACAGATTAATCTTTAAAATATTCTTCCCTCTTATAAGAAGATAAGTTAAATTAACTTTTTTCTAAAGATTAATCTTTTCTTTTAAACTTCTTCAAAAGTTTTAGGTTTTTCAGACTTTTCTCTATTTTAATCTTTTCCTTCAAGATTCTTAAAAAGTTTTAGGTTTTTCTGATTATATTATATTTTCTCTAGTTTTCTCCTATATAGTTTCTAGAGTTTTTATTATTCTCTTAACTTTTTCTAAGCTATTAAAAGATAAATAATATCTTTTATATATTTTATTAGGGGCTATTAGAGTTATAGCTAAGTCTACTACTCTATTTAGAGTTATAGCTAAGTTTATTATTAATTCTACATTCTATCTCTCTATATAAAAAGTATTAAAAGGTTTAAATAGTGTCTAAATACTTTTATAACCCTATATCTTCTATTTATTCTAGGAAACTAATTTCTAGAGTTTAGGTTTTATAACTTATATTTATTTTATTTTAAATTAGTTAAAATCTAATATTAGAATATTTCATATTTAAGCCTTTAGTAGCTTATATATCTCAGAGCTCTGAATATTTTATATAATATAAAATTAACTCTTCTAAAGATAAATTCTATTTTAGTTATATAAATAGTAAAGTTCCCTATTTCCATAGAATCCGAACTTCTTATTATTATTA
The DNA here is from genome assembly GCA_004367215.1 of Colletotrichum trifolii. Lineage (NCBI taxonomy): Eukaryota > Fungi > Ascomycota > Sordariomycetes > Glomerellales > Glomerellaceae > Colletotrichum > Colletotrichum trifolii. The sequence goes on from RYZW01000372.1 coordinate 12,420, forward strand.
CTATTTCTACTAATACTAGTACTACTTTCAGCTACTATTTTAAACTCTTTATTCTTCTATAGTTAATAGTTGTATTACTCTCTGAGACCTATACTAGTACTCTAGTATTAGTTTAACAAGCTTTGCTCCCTAAAGCTCTATTTTAAACTTCTAAAACTATTCGAAGTTTTCGAAAATAAGGAAGCTTATAAAACTATATTGAAAGAATAAAAAGTTTAAGTTTGACTATTTATTTAATAAAATATTATAGTAGAGCTTTTAAGTTTTATTTTTAATTCTCAGGACCTCTATATAGCCATAATTACTTTAAAAGATAGTTGTAAGGACATTAGTTCTGTTCTTCGTTAATAGCTACATGTCGAATTTCACGTTATAAAATTCGAAAACTATAGTTTTCCTCCTAAATGTATTAGTACTTTCAAGAGCTATTAATTTAAATTAGCCAATATAAGTATTAACATTAATAATATTAAGCAAAAAACCTTTGTTATAGTAGCTCTATAATACCTTTTCCTTGTATAAACAGAATAGTAAAGGTCTGGTTTAAAGCTAAAAAAGCCTCCTATTTTTTTAGGCTCTTATAGCTAATATTTTAGATGAGAACTATAGGGAAATTGAACCTTCTATATAGAATAGCTTTACTAAAAAGCCTTTTAGAAGGAATACTTTACTTACCCTTTCTAAACAAACCTGAGAAATCCAAAAATAGATTTAAAAATACTATTTATAGTATTTCAAAGAGTATTAAAGAAGGTAAATCCTACTAGAAGGATTATTCGAAAGATTCGAAGCTTTCTATAAACTATCAAAAACCTACCTCTAAGGCTTTTATAACTTCTATAGCTTTAGTTAAAATAACTAAAATAAAGTCTAAAAGCTCTATAAACAAGGTTTTTATAGTACTTATAAATGATACTTATTAGGAAGATTCTTTATTAAGTACTAAAAAGCTTTCTAAGCTTATAATATCTTAATTTGATTGAGATTATTGGCTCTATAATATAAGCTTTATTATTTATATAGCTAATAATTTTCAGTTTTGTACTAAAATAAACATTTTATAAAACCTAGTTTCTATATTTATAAATAGGGGTCCTATAAGTCCCTCTAGTATAAGTATCATATAACTGCCTATTTACTATAAAAGTTCTATAAATACTATGAAATTAACTAATTCTTTTTATATTCTAGAATTTCTAATTAATATTGTTTCTAAAATATTATACTATAATAATGGTAGTTATATTACGAATAATATTCTATATAATACTAAAATGATCTATTTATAGCTCTAAGTTTATAGTATAGGTTCTATTTACCTATAACTAAAAGGACTATAGAGCTTTTACCTACTAAAAACTACTATAATCATTAGCTGTTTTAGAAAATACAGAAGGAAATTTTCTAAAAATATAGTATAATCATTAGACTAGTATTGAAAATAGCTAAATATATAGATAATTCTCATTATATTGAGTAGAGCTTATAGTATCTACTAGCTATAATATAGAACCTTCTGAAAATTCAGTTAACTTATCTATTAAATCATAAAACTATTTTGAATTAATAGAAAACTCTATAGTAGATTTCGAGGCCTTTATAATCAATAATACTTCTATAAATATAGAAGTACTAACTATGACTATAGAGTAATAATATCGCTCAAAGTACCCTAATTATCCTTTCTTAGGTAAAATAACTAAGATTATAGAAAAGATACCTATAAACTAGCTAGAAGAGGCTAATTTACAAAACCCTAACTATACTATAAGCATAATAGTGAAATAATAATTAATCGTTAACTATAATAAAACTATAGAACTACTTTATTAAATCTATATTAATTTAATTTAAATAAACTTTACTAACAATACCAAGAATAATTATACTATTCCCTATACTAATAACTATACCTCTTATAGAACTCCAGATTTTATAGCTAAAAAAGAAGATATTTCTGCCTATATTATAGTTCAATTCCCGCTTAATATAGTAATTTAACGTCTAGCTAGCTTTTACTTTTTTATAGTAAGAGTAGTAGGTTTGAATCCTGTAGTAGGTAACCGCGACCGGTAGCTATATACTTTCCGATTATGTAAACTAAGTATAGTAATTACTATTAGTTAATAATTCTTACTAATAACTATTAATAGCTAGTGACTATTAATAGCTAGTAATAGGTATTACTAGCTAGCTAGTATTAGTATTACGTAACCTACTATAATCCTTAAAAAATAACTATAATAGATATAGGCTTATATTTTCCCTTTATATTATATTTTCCGTATTTATTAGCTATTACATTAACTAACTATATCTTACTATTTAAGGCTTTCTCTGTTTAAATAGTTCTTTAGAACTAGTAGTATCTATAGGGTAAATAAGATAAGAGCTGATTACTAGGTATAGTTTTCTTTAAAGGGTTCCCGAGAGGTATGTGATTTTGAATAGATCAAAGACCTTTCATATAACCTTATATTATAATTTAATTAGAATACCCTAAAACGTACCTGAAATATTACTTTAAAGTTCTATATTTCGATAATAGCTGAAGCCTTATTTATATATTTTATAGAGTTAGAAATATAGAGACTTTACTTTTATTTTAGATCTTTAACTATAGTATATTTTTAAAATACTTTTGATACAATAGGACTTTTTAGTTAAATACTGTATTTTTGAGGTTCTTAAGAGGTACTATTACTAGTAATAGAAATATAATATTACCTCTTTTTACTTTTAATCTACTATTCAGGATAAAGGTCTTACTTCGAAACTATTATTAATATTATCTATATTAATAGCTACTTTATATTCTACATTATTAATATTATTATAGAATTTAATACTACTTATTCTTTACTAAATATTATAGTAAACATAACGTAAAAAGGTTTTAAAGTACATTAGAATAATTCTTACTCGAACCTTCCTAATTTTATCATTACTGATATAGGAGAGATATTTTAATTTGAAAAGCTTAGATTAGAAATAAAAGCTATAGGATTAATAGTCTAAATAATACTAATTGAAACATATAATGATATTAATAAAGATAAACATTGCTATATATCTTTCTATTCAATATATAAGATTTATTTTAATAGGGTTTTATAGTATTTTATGAAATATGTTTTCAAGTAGTATATAAAGTAACTAATGATATTACTAGTCTAAATAGTTTTATATTTATACTACTGATATTTAGTATATACTTATATTTTACAAAAGACTCTATTCTATCTTTAGATATAGTTACCTAACTTTATACTATATAGAAAATAATAGAGCAAATCCGCTATACCTATACTAAATATAATATTAATATAGTTTTAATAATATATAATAGTCCTGATATCTAGTATATAATAACCCTCCTACTTTAATCTTTTATATTTCTAGTAGGAGAAATAAAGAAAATAAGGTTTATTTCGTCTTGTTATTACTCGTATCAACATATCTATTCTTAAACTGCCCTATAGCGTTTAAGAACTTCTAATAATAGCTATAAAACTATATGTTAAAAGTAATTAAAAAACACCTTAATAGCTACTTAATTATATTTCTGAAGTATTAATACCTAAGATCTAAAAGAAAACTATGAGAGCTTTTCATATTACTACTAGAAGTCTAATATTATATGGAAATATATGTTTTTATAGTAATACTCCGATTATATTTATAGTTATTCTTATAAAGTCCCGGAATACTAAATAGATACTATAAAACGTTATTATTATATATAAAAGTACTTTTACTACTATGAGTAATAATATTTATTTTCTTTCTTAAGTAATTAATAATATAGTTATTATATAATAATAACTATAGTTTCTATTAGTTCCTTATAAGAGACTACTAGTGATATTACTCATTTAAAACTTTAATATAGAGTTTTGTTTTATAGTATACTTACTTTGTAGCTAAGAATAGTTAGATATAGCTTTTTTCTCTTATTTTCGATAACAAAAGTATTATTATAATACTAGGTCGATTATTTCGAAAGTTAATTGAAAAGAAAGTTAAAAGTGGTATTACTAATAGTATTATTAAGATTATCTGGTATAATTTGATTTCTTATAATAGTTATAAGTATTTTAAATTCTATATTATTAGTGAGACTAAGAAAAAGATATTAATTAAGTATATAGAAAGTTATACTATACAATTTAGGGTTTGAGTAATTATAGAGAGTTTAAAATCTAGATATAATTACTACTAAATTAATAGAATAACTAGTAGTAAGGTTTAATTATAATTTTAGCTCTCTTCTAGTATACGATTATAATGATCTAGTTTTGAAATATTATTTTAACTTATATTAAACAAAATTAAAACTTATAAAATATTTTACAGTTAATTCACTTTCTTATTTCAAAAAAGTAATATTCTCTAAAGTCTTTTAATAATTATTATTAAACTATTCTATAGTTTTACTAAAGCTAATATCTACTAGTAAGTAAGTTATTCTAAGTATTATAGAGAATAGTAATAAATAGAGATATTAATGTACAATTATAAGCATAAATATAGCACTAAGGCTACCGTGTAATTCTACTAGCTACTATATAACTCAAATATCTTATATAAAGTATAACTATCCTATTTATATATATTTAAATACTTTATTCTAGTTTCAATAGAATATACTTTTTAAACATCTTTTTAGTCTATATATAATATTATGTATTTATTATAATTATAAACTTAGTTATATTTAATTATCTCTAAATTCCTTGTAATTAATAAATATAAAGGAAATCCTTTGTAATTTATCTTATTAGTCTTTAAATAAGCTATTTAAAAATAAGATCTTTAATTATTAGTAACTTTAACAAAATCGTAAAACCATCTAACAATTCTAGTTTTAATTATTAGTATATTATACTATAATTCTATATAACTAGCTAGAATATCTAGAAATATATTAATCTAGATAATCTACTTATCTTTAATATTTCACAAATAGTTAATCTACTTGAATTCGACTAGTAGTTTACCTAAGAGAATGCTATTGAGTAGAAGATTATAAATACTAAATTTTATATTCTTAATTTAAAAAAGAATTTAATTATTATATAATAAGTTATAAGTTTTAAATAATTTCAAAGTCTAACTATAAAGGGAAAAAAAGGTATTATAATATAATTTGATATAAGATAATATTACTATTGATAATAACTTTCTAATGTTTATTTAAATAGAACTCTTTGATACCAATTATATCCTTTTTAAATTTATCTAAGAACTCTAAAATATTAACATATTTAGAGTAATTTAATTCTAAAATACTTAATTAGGGTTAAATACTAGAAAATTCTCTAGAAAGCTAATTTAAATATTTCTAGCTTAGTATAGTATAATAAGTAGTATATTATTTATTTTAAAGTAGTTATATATCATGTCCCTAAAATGTAAAGAACTCGTGTAATTAAAAAATAATTTTAAAAATTTACTTACTAGATTTTACTTATTTAAGCTATCAATTAACATTAGATTATAATTAAGAGAAAAACTCTAAACTTTAATATTAAAACTCTAGTTCAATATAGAGAGAGTTCTATTGTTCTATTTCATATTAATAAAAGTTTAATAAAAAACCTTAGTAAAATATTATTTATATTAGCTATTCTTATAAGAAAATTAGATATATCTCAAGCTTAACCTAAATATATATATAATTTTAGAAGCTACTTATACTTCCCTAAAGATTATAAGTATATTAAACATACTATTACTAGTTTATATGCTAGAGTTTCTGATATTTAGATAAAAGTTACTACTTAAAATAATATTATAGATAAAATAAATAATTCTGAATTTTATGTTCTATACTAGAAACTAGTTAAAAAAAGATAGCTAAACTCTAAAAAATATATTAATAAAACTAAAGAAGTATTTTTAGATAGTTCCAAAACTAACATAACTTCCTTAAGTGATGAGTGTAATAATAGCTATTATTTTCCTAATTTAATATACATAAATATTAATCTCATTTTGTCTAAAAAGTTAACTATAATCCCTTTAGGGGTTTTCTTAACTATTTAAAGATTTTATGTGTTTTTTAAGAGTATAGTTTTTAATAATTATAAAGTAATTTATATTACTAATTCAATACACTTCTTTAAGAAAAGATCCTTCAAATTTAGTAGAAGAATAGACTTAGTTTAATTTCACTTAGTTAATTTCTTTATAGTCAGGTAAAGTAGGAGAATTATTAAAAAAACCTTAATAGTTTCAATAAGAAAAATATATTAGAAAGATTAACTAAAGATTGCTAAATGAAATAAGTTTCCTAAACAGAGCATAGAAGTCTATTTTAAATACTAAACTTATTGTTTTTACTAAGTAAATAAGAATAGAAAATAGCTAAAATAATTACTAATACTAATATTCTATCACCATTAAGACTAGGGTTAAGAAATATTTATTAACGTTCAGGAATGAAATACGCAAAAACTAGTACTATCTTATCTAATAATTCAAAGTATACTAGTAGATGAATAGTAATATTATATATATTATTAATATGAATATTAACAGGTTATTCTTTAATTCAATAAGAAGATCCTTAGTTTTACTAATAGCTTTCTTAAAAGACTTAAGAGGTTTGTTTTATAGTTAGAATATTAACGATAACTAGTATATATTATTATACTTGAAATCAATATGAAGAGTCTATGTTAATGAAATATACTACTTATAAATATAGAAGAGTAATTATCAAAAAAATTACTATTGAGGAGACAAAAGAAAACTAGTAAGTTACAAATCGATAAATGATTTATTTATAGTATATAAAAAGATTAGATTACTAGTAATTTAGGAAAGAGTTAACCAATCGTTCTGATTAATATTTACTTACTTTTACTCTGTACCTAGAATAGTATCTAAGCTCTTTACTTTATATATAGATTTAACTATAGATTTTACCTAGTAATAGCATTCGTGCTAATACTAGTTTATTACTAGTTTAAACAGTAATTAAATTACTTATTATTATAAATAGTTATACCCCTAGTTCCAATATTTAAGTTTATAGTAATAGAAGACCTCGTAGTAATAGTCTATATAGGAAAAGCTTTATTGAGACTAAGGTTTAATATATAAGGCTAAAAGTAACTACTAAGGTTATAGGGTTAAGAACTTTTTTGAATTTCTTAAAGATAGAATAAAATAGGGTACTTATTTTAAGATATAAGAGTTAAGTATTATGTAATTTATTACTTTTCTATAATTATAACTTTATAATAGAACTAGAACTACCTCGAAATCTATATAGCTACTTATAAAAAGATAACTATAAGATAGGTATAGAGATATCTAGCTATAGCTATTATAACTAAAGCTATTAGTATATTAGACTAGGTTTTAATGAAATTATTCCGAATACTATGATTGATAGATAGTTTATAGATATTCAAAAGAAAATCGTCTAGTTCTGATTAATATATATAAAAATAGTTAAATATATAATAGATTATAATAACTTTATTAATTTCTTTTATTCAAACACTTAAAAATCTATTTTAAGAACTTTTTACCTATTTTATTTATTTAGCATATTACTTAAGTAATATAAAGGTATCTCTATTACCTCTATTACTAGGAAATATATAAGAATAAGTATAGCACTAAAACTACTATATAACTCTACTAGCTACTATATAACTCAAGTAGCTTATATAAAGCATAACTATTCTATTTATACGTATTCGAATACTTTATTCTAGCTTAAATAAAATATACTTTTCAATAACCTACTTTTGAACTATATACTATGTGATTTATTTATTATAATACTTAATACCTCTTTATCTTATATCTTACTAAAAGAGATTTTAGTTTTATAAATTTATAAACTAATAATATTTTTAGTTTCTCTAATACTATTTCTTTGTACTTTAAAAATAAAGAATTCTAGAAAACTTTATTTAGAATCAAACTTAAAACTACTTTAATAAGAATTATTCCTCTCATATTTAATAGAAAGCTCTTCAACGTTAATAGTAATACTTTTTACTTATACTTAAAACACTGAAAATAAAAACTAGTATCTTTTAATAAATATATTACATTTAAAGTAATTGAGAAAATATATTTTAAGTAATGTGTATATACATAGTGTACCTTATTTTGATATGCTAACTTGAAATATTAATCTTTTAATAAATATATTACATTTAAAGTATTTGAGAAAATATATTTTAAGTAATATATATATACATAGTATACCTTATTTTGATCTACTAACCTGAAATATTATTTAACCTTCCATATATTATATAAGAATAATAACGTTCTATTAATAATACTATTATATTTAAGAAATACTTTAAATAGTAAATCAAATTTCTTAATTATAATTTTAACTTTATATTACTTAATCTCTCTAAAGTATATCTCTATATTTTTATCAATAGTTTCTTTACTACTAATACTAATTTCTTATTTCAATTACGACTTATGATAATCCTAAACTAAGAAATAGTAATTAGTAGTAACTAGTTTACATTTTATAATAATTCTATATACTATTCTTCTATTGAAGATTAAAACCTTACTAGAAATATATTTATGTCAGAGATTTATATTTTAATAATTAGTATAGATTCTACTTATATTATAATTATATTACTTAAAGGAAATCTTAAGATACTAAGATTTTCTCTCAATCCTAACTATTATATATACTAATTTATACATAATTTATAAATATCTTATAAACTTTAGTATTACTAAGAGAAACACTTAATAATTCATGTTATAGTATTAAAGTAATTATATAAGTATTATAAGTTCTACGAAATATAATAGATTAATAGAAATAATAATATATTACTCCTACTTTTATAAAAAGTATTTTAAACTATACTTTGAAAAGACTTTTAAATTGAACTATATAACTATTCGAATTGAAAAGTAAGTTAGTTAAATAAAATAAATAAAAAGGGTATTTAGATATTATTAAGTAAAAGGCAAAAGAATCACTATTAATACTATTTTAGAACTACTTTTAATATTATCTGTATAGTATCTTTAAGACTTATTTTACAAGCGTTTTTAGTACTAGCTTTTATATATAAATAGAGGAATATACAGTAATTAGTAAAAGGAAAAGCTACTAGTATTAGTAATACTATACTATATAGTATATATACCTATATATATATATATCTAGTATATATAGCTATACACTTCTACGCATATATAGTATATATACTTCTACATATATATATAGTATATATAGCTATATACTTCTACGTATATATAGTATACGTAGCCGTATACTTTTTATACTTTACTATTAGGAATAATACGCTTAAGAGGTAGAGTTTATACAAGGTAAACCTTAGATACTAGTACTATCTCTATAGGCTTCGCTTTATTTAAACTACTTAAAATAGAGCTTTATATAGTATATATAGCTATGTTTCGTTATATATGATATAAACTAGGTTTTACCCCTTAATTATGTATAATAATTAAGAGTTTTATAATACTAAAAGGCTACGAGGCTAAAAGTATATATTATATAAAATTTATATATCTTAACTACTAAGATATTTACTAAATAGTTCCTTATTTAATTTTTGAGAAAGCTAATTAGTAATTTACTTAGTATAATACTTTTGAAGTAAAAGCCAAAACATATAATTTATAGGATTACTTTAATTTTGAAGTAACTATTTATTAAAATTCTTTTTAAAGTTATTTTAAGAACTATTCCTAAATAACTTCCTAAGAGCTAAATAATACTAATAAGCTTTTAAAGTACTTAAATTAAATACTCTCGAAAACTTCACCTTTATAAAGGTTAATTATAAAGAAAATTAATAATTCTGAGTAAATATTACTAGATAAGTTTATATAAGAAATACTATAGATTTTATAGAGAAAAACCTAAACACTTATATAAATTTGTATAATTTCCATATTTAAAAGTTTAAACCTACTAATATAAATAGTTAACTCAAGCTTATCTAATGAATTAGAAATTTAAATATATAAATAAAGTATTATAATACTAGTATTATCATATAGAAGAGGATATAATAGTATAAGCTATGAGCTTTTATAACTATTTCAATATTATAAATAACCTATATTTCTAAAATACTACTTTAGTATATTATAAAATATTTTAATCTTCTAGACTTAAATATTCTATTATAAGCATAATAACTAAGATATAATCTTAGAAATAATACAATATTGTATATGAAGGTGAAATATTCAATTATACTTTTTCTATTACTGAAATAGTTTTGGTTAATAATCTTATAATTCTACTAGCCTACTTATTAATTAAATCCTATATATGAAACTATATACTCATAATTTATAGCTGATTAGATTTAATATCCCTAAATAAAATTAGTTTAACTCTTATAGAAACTATATTGTATTTCCCTAAAGCTTTCTAGTATGGTAAAATAAATAGTAGTATTTTTAATATTTTAATATATTATAGACCTAAGCTTTAGGGTTTATATAGGATATTACTATTAAGGCTTTATATAGCGACTACGCCTACAGTTTAATAAAAAGTTCTTACCTTAAATATAAACTATTCAAATTTATTATAATACTATTAAAACACCACTAAGGTATCTCTCGTAACTAGTTTCTAATATTATTAAGCTTCCTATTTAAGTTCAATTTGGTAGTAAAGAATAAACTATACAAAAGAAATTAGAATAGCGAGAGATAATAGTAAATATTACTACTCTAGAATCCTTAATAGGGGTTCTAATAGACTAATAAAAACCTAATTTGATAAAGAATATAAACTTATCTTTCTAAAATACTTTTATATAGTTCTAATGGGATTTTAATATAGTTTTATAAGTACTATAAAGACTTCTTCTAAAACAAAACCTACTCTTTATTAATATTCCTTTTGATAGTAATACTTTCCATTTTTCTATATAGTAGATAATTATATAATTTAAATTGGAAATCAATTAGAATCTTACTAGGAAACTTGAAACTTTCTAGTAATTCTTATATATTAGCTTATTATTTAAGGTTTAAATATAAATTAGTAGTCTTTATGAAATATAAAGATTATAGTTTAATTAAAATAGTAATATAGTTTTCTAATATTCTATTAAGTATTATAAGAATCTTTATTATAATATTTAAGTTTTGAAGAAGATTCACTATTTCTATTATAAATTTGAGTAGATATTTATTAAGTCTTTTATTAAGTTTAAATCAGTAATAAGATAAGGAAAGGAATATTTTTAAATAGAGGATATCTAGTTAAACTATTTCTAACTAGTTTTCTTTTATTAAATTCAAATAACTACTATTTACTATATATAAGAAGAAGTATAGTACTAATACTACTATATAAATCTACTAGCTCCTATATAACACCCCTAGTTTATATAAATTATAATTATCCTATTTATATATATTTGAATACTTTATTCTAGTTTAAATAAAATATACATTTCAATAACTTATTCTTAGACTATATATTATATTATTTATTTAATATAGTTATAAGCTTAGCTATATCTAATTATCTCCAAGCTACTTACAGTTAATCAATATAAAAGAAAGATTTTTAATCTATCTTATTAGTTCTTTAATAAATTACTTAACAAAGTATATTTAATTACTGGTAATTTTGAGATAATAGTAAAACTATCTAATAATTTTAATTTTGATTATTAGTATACTATACTATAGTTTCATATAACTGGTTAGAAGATCTAGAAGTATATTAATCTAGATATTCTATTTAATTTTAATATTTTAAAATTAATTAATCTACTTAAGTTTAACCAATAGTTTAATCAAGAAAATACTATTTAATAGAAAGTTATTAATACTAAACTCTATGTTTCTAAAACCAAAACAGTTTTCAATTATTATATAATAGATTTTAAATTTTAAATAGTTTAAAAATCCAATTATAGAGACATAAAGAAATATTATAATATCATTTACATATAAATTAATATTACTATTAATAATAGTTCTCTAATATTTATTCAAATAGAACTTTATAATACTAATAATATCTCTTTTGAAACGTTTCTAAAAGTTCTTAAATATTAAGATATTTAGAATAATTTACTTATATAATAATAGATAATAGTTAAATATAAGAAAGGTCTCGAGAAAGCTAATTGAAATATCTCTAGCTTAGTATAGTATAAGAAGTAGTATACTATCTACTTCTAAATAGCTATATATAATATCCCTTAAATCTAAGAAACCTTTATAGTTAAGAAATAGTTTTAGATATTTATTTAATATACTTTACCTAGTTAAACTATAATTTAGTATTAGAATATTAGTAAAAAAGAGATCCTAAATTTTAATATTAAGACTCTTACTAAATATAGAGAGATTTTTATAGTTCTATTTTATATGAATAAAGATTTAATAAGGAATCATAATAAAATATTACCTATATTAACTATTCTTATAGGAAAGTTAGATATATTTTAAGTTAGATTTAAATACTTATATAAGTTCAGAAATTACCTATACCTTCCTAAGGACTTCTAGTATACTATTATTAGCTTATATACTAGATTCCCCAATATTTGAATATAAGTTACTATTTAAAATAGTATTATAAATAAGATAAATAACTCTAAACTCTATATTTTATATTAGAGGCTAAGTAAAAAGCGATAGTCAAATTTTAAGAGATACATCAATAAAAACAAAAAAGCGTTTTTAAATACCTTAAAAGCTAAATTAGCTTTTTTGAGTAATAAGTCTAGTAGTAGCTACTAGTTTTCTAATTTAATATATATAAGCATTAATTGTATTCTTTTTGAAAGGTTAACTTTATTCCTTTTAGGAGGTTTCTTAACTTTCTTAAAACTTAATATATTTTTAAGTTGTATAATCTTTAATAACTATAAAGTAGTTTATATTACTAACTTAAAAGATTTCTTTAAAAGTCAATCTCTTAGATTTAGTAAAAGAATAGATTTAGTATAATATAGTTTAGCTAACTTCTTTATAAATAAATAAGATAAAAGAATTATTAATAAGATTTGTAACAGTTTAGATAGGAAGAATATTCTAGATTTAATATTAGATAATATTGTTTATATTAAAACCTTCTATACTTATATTATCTTAGAAACTCTATTCTTTAATAAGACTAAGATCTAATATATAGGACTAGACTATTTCCCTAGATTTAATATAATTAAATACTTTACTATTATAAAATCGTTATTTAGAGAGTATAATTTTGTTTTCTTTAAATAGAAGTTTCTTTCAAACTGTTTCATAATCTTTTTAAATACTTCTAATACTATCTCAGAATCTCTTAGTATTTTACTTTCTTAATAATATTTTAGAATAGCTCTTTTAAAACTAAAATCTAATATTACTTATATATAGAACTTTTAAATAGGATATTTCAGATAAACTACTCTTAAATACTTAATTTTTAATACTTAGAGAACAACGATTATAGAATTAAAATAACTTGATTATTCTTATTATAAAATAATATATTCTTAATAACTTATCTCTAGATAGCTTTTAGAGTTATATTTAACTTACATATTTTATTATATTATTTAAAATTTATTCAATTTGTTTAAAGTATATATAAATGACTCCTAGATACTTACTATTAAAGATGAATCTTTAGATTTATTCTCTATATTTATACTACCTAATAAAACTTATAATTTAGTTTTTCAAGTATTAATAATATCTGAGAAAATAAGTCTAGAAATAGAAAGGGTTTCTAATTTATAAAGTTTAATAAAATATTGAAAGAATAGCAATAATAATTAATAGAGAAACTGGTTAGTAGAAATAAGTAATAGAATAAGGGATCAATGTTAAGCTATTTCTCTCTAATATTGAAAACTAATTAGAATAAGTAAATATACTAGAAAAGAACTAATTACTTAAAAGATTAAAATATAAGAAATTATAAAACTATTAGTTAAGTTATCAATAGAATTAGTTTAAGTAATAGCTATACTATATAATGTAGCTCTAAATATTCAAAATAACTAGAAATTACTATATAATGTTAGAAATGTTTAGTATAAGTAGTGCTTTTATTAGTAAATACTAGAGTATATTTTAAGCTTTTATTAAGACTTATAATATTCCTAGGAATATACTCATATTTATAAATGTTAAATATATTTACTTAAGAAGTATTATAAATAAAATGCTTTTAAGAAATTATTTGAAGTTAAATTGAAGGGATATATTAAATACCTAATAAGTTATATGCTAAATACTTATAACTTTTATAAACTCTAGATCCCTATATTTTAAAACGTTATTTAGTTACTTTTACTCTAATATAACTCAAGTAATGACTTTTAATTATTTAGTTACTTTTGCTCTATACCTGGAATAGTATCTAAGCTCTTTACTTTATATATAGATTTAACTATAAATTTTACCCGATAATAGTATTCATACTAATACTAGTATATAACTAGTTAAAATAGTAATGAAATTACTTATTATTATAGATAATTATACTTCTAGTTTTAATATTTAATTTTATAATAGTAGAAGACCTCGTAGTAATAATTAGTAAGAATTATATTAAGACTAAAGCTTAATATATAAAGTTAAAAGTAACTACTAAGGTTATAGGGTCAAGAAACTTTATAAACTTCTTTAAAATAGAATAGAATAAAGTACTGAGAACTAAGTATTCTATAATCTATTATTCTTTTATATCTTTTATAATAGAACTAAAATCTCCTCGAAATCTATATAATTATATATAAAACAAAAAGTATAGAATAAGTATAGAAATATCTAGTTATAATTATTATAACTAAAACTATTATTTTATTAAAATAAGTTTTAATAAAATTATCCTGAGTATTATAATTAATAGGTAATTTATAGATATTTAAAAGAAGATTATCTAGTTAACTTATAATTTACTATACTAAGCTAATAATATTAGGGATTAGGTATTAAAGATAATACTTTAATATTAATATACTACTATAATACTAGTTATTAGATATTTTAGAGTATTATAGTAATATAATTATAGAGGTTTTGAAAGCTATCTAGTTATATTAGAAGTATTTATATTTATATAAATATTATTTATAAGTTAGCTATTAACTATAATTAATTAATGTGTTAAGATTATTTACTAATATAAGTAAGCTGAGTTATATTATACTTATATAGAAATTATAAGTTAGTTTATATTAGTAGTAGAGAACTTTTATATTAGTAGTATAAAGTCTCGTCTTAGGGGTAGGTAAAGTTTAGTTTATAATAGGGATATTAAAGTTATAGATATTAAGGTTATAATAAATATTTAAATGGAGTATTTATAGTTAGTAGTAATTGAATATCTTGAGATATTTGAATTATATGTTAATAGTTATAAAGGTATAAGGGTATAAAGGTATAAGGTTGTTATAAAAGGAATTATTAGTTGTTTATTATCTGTGAAAAGGTTAATATAGGGTAGGTATACTAGCTATTATAGCTATAAGGGGTTTAGCTTTAGATTAACTAGAAGCTAGTTATAGTAGTTAGTAGGGGGAATAGGAGGGCTAAAGTTGTACTTTAGGGGGTAATATGTCTACTAATAGTTGTAGTAGAGAGCGAGCTATCGGCTCCTTTAATTTTAAAAAGTTATAATTATTTTAAATATTAAGTTTAATAGGATAAGACTTTATTTAAAATAAAACTTATATAAAATATTTATAAAAGGAATTATGAAATTACTAGTTAAATTAATTACTAAAAAAGAAGAAAACTTTAATTATAAAATACTTAGAGATTTTAGAATAGTAAGAATACTTAATGAAGAGACTTTTCTTTTACTAGTAACCTTATTAATACTAGAAATCACTCGGATATGTTAAATTAAGTCTAGAATTGCTTTTAAAAGCTAATAAAAGTAAGTTATGTATACTTGAATTAATACTTAAATTAATAGGACTAGTCTAGGTTTCTAATTAATAATAATTAGATATAATAATTCTTAGTAAAAATTAGAATTCTGGAAATATATTAATAACTAGAAAACTAGATAATATATTTAAAATTAGGAATCTAACTAGTTAAGAAAGTATATTTATTTTAATTAAGACTAGAAATCATTATTTCAGGACTTTTATTTAACTAACTTAGAAGAAACTAAATTATAACTCTAAATATTAACTAACTAAACTAGGACTTTTAATAATTTAGAAACCTAGCTGATAATATAGAAGTAGATAATAATAGCAAATGAAGTTAGAAATTACTATTAATAACTACATTGTACTTTTAAAAGAATATAATAGCAGTATTTTATATTTCTTAGAATATAAAGAAAATAGTTTCACTAGTATTTATTTACCTAATTAATAATAAAAGCTCGACGAAGATAGTCTTAACCTTTTAATAGTTTTCTTTATTATTTATAATATAAGATTAAAAAAGAGGATCTTTTTACTGGAATTCGAATATATTTTGATTAACTAGTTATACTACTAAAGACTTAGAAAGATATTACCAACCTACTAGAACTACCATAAAAACCCTTTATTAAAATAGTAAAAACTAAGATTATAAAGTTAAAAGAGAAAAGTTTTAATAAGAAATAAATTACTTAAATACTAAATCTAAGCTTTTTTCTTTTAAATAGGTTTTTACTTATTAAATAAATATAAGCAGTTTGTTAGAATCGTTTAAAATAAAGACTTAAATATCTAGAGATATATAACTAATTAATCTACTATAATCTATATATATAGTTATACTAGTTACTTAAACTTTTTAGATAGCTATAAGAATTGTAATATAGTTTAGTTTTAAAGTTTTCTAGTTTAATATTATTAATATATTTCTTAATACTATAAAGGATTTTAATAGACCTCTAATCATAGTTAAACTACTAGGCGAATTCAAGGTTATAAAGTATTATATAGAACTTGTATATATATCTTTTATAGACTTCGAAATACACCTTTTTTAGTATAAAGCTTTATATACTATTCTTAAATTATTAGGCCTCTAGTTATACTTTAAAAAGCTTTATTTATTTATAGAAAAAAGTTTAAGTATCTACATCCTATCTTATATAAATAATATTCTTTTCTTATATCATAAAGTAACTAAAAGGGATACTTGTAAGATTATTAAAAGTATTAAGTATATTTATAAATTTAAGAAATATAATTCTATCGAGTATTTCCTAGGAATTTAAGTAGTTAGAGACTATAAGTATTATAAGATTTATTTGGCTTATCATATATCACTAAGATTACTAAGTATTTTAATTTTTACTATAACTTAACTTTAATAATACTATTTCTAGTAGTAACTTTTAATGAAAATAATAGTTAAGTTATATTATAGGAGATTTATATATATTAGAAAGAAATTAGTTCAATTCTTTATATTTCTATTATTGGTGGTTATATTGAAGGTCTCTGATCTATTTAAAGTCATATACCTTTCTGGGACCTTTTAAAGGTAGTTGTACCTAGTTATCAGCTCTTACCTCATTTACCTACTAGATACTACTAGTTCTGAGGAACCGTTACACAGAGGAAACCTCAGGCAGTAAACGTGGTTAGTTAATACGATAACTAATAAATATAGAAAGTATATTAAAGGGAAGTTATAGGCCTATATCCGTCGTAGTTACTCTTTAAGGATCGCAGTTATATAATACTAATACTAGCTAGCTGGCGGTACTTATTACTAGCTATTAATAGTTACTAGCTATTAATAACTAGTAGTAGTAAGTACTAATAGCTAGTAGTAGTTACTATATATAATTTATATAACTAGAAAATACGTACTTACCGGTTATACTTACCCGCTATAGGATTCGAACCTACTACTCTTACCGTAATAGTAAGAACCAGCTAGACGTTAAACTACTACGTCAAGCGGGGTTATATTTCTATTATAATATAACTAGTTATTTTATTTAGATATTTTCTACTTTTAAGATATTTTAAAAATCTTTTTCAAATATACTAAAATACTATAAACTATATAACTTAATATTTCTATACGATACGATTCCTAGTACTATAATTTATAAACTTAAAAAGTATTAATAAAATACTTTACATACTTTTAATGAGTAGAAATAACTTATTTATAAACTATAAAGAAACTTAAGTAATTAAGTTATAGGTATATTATTTCTCTATTTAGAAAACTAACATAATAGAAAGCTATTTAACAGAATATTAGTATAATATTAATGATTAAAATAGAACTTCTTAGCTTAGAATATATTTTAAAAGAAACTTTAGTACTAAAGGAATTATTTTGAGATATGAAACTTAGCTTTAGAGATATTTAAAAAATCTATTATAGTAATTACTAAACTATTAGACTAGTAATTTTGAATAGTAAATATTTATTTATTAGAATTCAATATATAGATAGTTAATAGATATAATCATACTAAGAATACTTAAAAAGTAGTTTTAAAGTAATCTATATACCTATAGATTCAATACTACTAGCTCGACTTATGAAAAATCTAATTTTAGTAAAATTTAAATAATTTAAAATACTTCTTAATTTTAGAGATCTATAAGTAATATTTTTAAAACTAGTTAAACTAATAGAAGAGGTCTTTTAAAGTAATTTCCTATTTCCTTAAATATATATATTAATAATCTAGACTTATCTTATTTTCAATAAAAGGTTTTCGTAGTAGTAATATAAGAGGGAGAAGAGTAATAGTATCCTTTAAGCTATTCCTAGGGAATAAAGCTTTCTAGCTAAACTTTTATCTAGCTGAAGATTAACTACTGAAATTTAGAATTTTAAGTAGATAGGTAAGAAGTAGTAATTAGCGTATAGAAATCGACTTATGAAAGTATTAAAAATTAATTACAATTTCTAAAAGAAATAGAAATTAGAGCTTAAGTTTATCTAAAAGTAGAAGATACCTAAAACTAGTAATTAGAATACTATAACTAAAACTATAAGCTCTAGACTTTTTTATAATTAGCTAAAATATAGGATTTTAGCTAACCAGAAAACTAGTTATAATTACTAATAATCTAGAAATATAACTACTTAAAACTAACTAGATAAATAGTATAGGTTAAGCAACTTAAATAGTAAGAAGATAAAATACTTAACCTAAAGAGGGTTATTTAATAGTAGGGGTTCTAGTAATAGAGTTAGAAATATTTCTATTTTTGATAAAAGTAGTTTTGAAATCTTTCTACTACTTTAATTATAACTTAAAATAAATAACTCTTTTTATATTACTAATTCTTTTACTTTTTAATTAAGAGAAATCAGATTTAAAGGAAAATTCTTAGGCTAAAATATTTACTTTATCAATATCTAAAATCTATAGGATTTATAAATATTTCTTAAATATTTTATATATTTTACTTAAGACTAGTAGATACGTAGGCTTTAAACTAGTTTTATACTAGTAATAAAAATCTAAAACTAAATCCCTATTATTAATACTAATGATATAAAAAAAAGTTTATAAGAGAAAGTAAAACTCGAGTAATAAATTATATATAGAATAATTTAAATAAGTTATAAATTACTAATAACTTTTATCTAGAATAAATAAGTATTATACTTTTTAGTAGTTTTGTTTTTCTTAGAAAAAATAGATTTAATTAAACTATTCTTTAGAGTAATAGATTCCTTACTAGGTTTTATGAATTAATATTTAGTAATTTGAAGTTAATATTTAAGATTATTAATTTCTAATAAGGTTTCCTAATCTGTAATCTAAAAAGATTTCTTTATAATACTAGTTATAGTTTTTAAGTATTTCTTAGGAAACCTAATTATTTCCTTAATAGTTTCCTTATCATTTTCCTTTTTTTTATAATAATCCTAGGTTCCTTATCTTTATTATTAATAACTATAAATCTTTACTTTTTAACTTTGAAGTTACCAGTTAAATTATCTTTATTATTATTAGATAGAAATTTTGGGGTAAAGACTTTCCTTAGATAACTACAAAGATATTTAGAACTAGTAGTAGTAGTAGGTATTTTTATTAAAGTAGCCTTTTTCTTATTAATACTATTAAGTTTAGATATTTTAGTAATTTCGAGGAATAGAGATAGTAATAACTATTCTTATACGTTAGGGAATTTTTAGAGAATATAGCTAAATAAAGAACCTTAGAAGTTTAGACTAGTAGAAAAATTAGTCTTTTTATTATTGATAACTTAAGTTTAAATCTTGGAAATAGAGTATTCTTAGATAGAGTTACTAAGGAGAAGGAATATATCAATAATAAAAGAAATAGAAGGAAATAATAGAAATTAATTTGTTTAAAAGAGATAAAGTCAAATAAGAACTACTAAATAAAATAAATTTCTTAAAAAGAATATAAAAGAGTATTTTGAATTCTAAATTCGTTATTTTTACTAAGTAATTAGGGATGAAAAATAGCTAAAATAACTTTAAATACTAATATTCTATTATTTTTAAGATTAGGGTCAAGAAGTATTAATTGAAGTTTAGAGATATAATAAGTAGAAACTATTATTAGTTTATTAAATAAAGGGGATATAAAATACTTTAGAAGATTAATAGTAATATTATATCTATCAATGTTAGTATTAATAGCTTATTGTTTAACCCTAATAGAAAAGTCCTCGGTTTTAATAAGGTCTTTCTTAATAGACCTAAAAGGCTTATTTTATAGTTAGAATATTAGTAATAACTAATATATATTATTATATTGAAAGTTAATATATAGAATCTATATCAATGAAATATATTACCTATATATATAGAAGAGTAATTATTAGGAATATTAGTATAGAGAAGAAGAGAAGAATATAGAAGGTGAAGAATTGATAAATAATTTATCTAAAATATATAAAAAGATTAGATTACTAGTAACTTTAGAAAGAGCTAACTAAAGACTCTTACTAATATATACAAGAATAGTTGAATATACGATAGATTATAATGATTTATCAATTCCTTTTATTGAAATACTTAATAACTTAATTTAAGAAACTATTTACCTTATTTTGTTTATTTAGTATATTACTAGAATAATATAAAGGTATTTCTAGTAAGTCTACTACTAGAGGGTTATATGAGAATAGGTATAGTATTAATACTACTATATGATTCTACTAGGTACTATATAATACTACTTGTTTATATAAGGTATAATTATTCTATTTATACGTGTTCGAATACTTTATTCTAGTTTGAATAGGATATACTTTTCAACAACTTACTTTCAGACTATATACTATGTTATTTGTTTATTATATTATAATATTAGCTAAATAGACTATTATACTACTATCTAATACTACTATATAATTATGGTAGACTTTAAGCTTTTTAATAGAGAATTATAAAGTTATAATTAGTTATAGTTCTTATCTTAGCTAGAACTAATAGTTAATAAGAATAGAAATATCTAATTAATAAATATAAGAGTAGCTTAAGCTATTTTAATACTAGTATAATACTACTATACTACTATTCTTCCTTATTATAAAGAGTCAAATAAATAAACTACTATAATTAGTAAATTTCAATTAACCTTTATTATAAGTAGATATAAAGCTTAATAAGTAGATTTTATAGTTATCTGAGTATATATATAAATTAGTATTTATATATATCATAGTATTATAAACTATTTTACTATAGAATATAGATTATACCTTATTTATTAATTAGTAGTTTCTAATACTAATATTGAAGTTTTATAGCTAAATAAAAAAGTTATAAAATGAGGAAAAAGCCTAGTTCTTTAGAAAAGACTTTTTAAGAAATAGGTCAGTATAACTACTAAGAATAGTATTATAGTAATAGAAAAGACTAGAGAAAAATAGAAATAAATAGATAACTTATTTGTTTAATTTCTTTATTAATAAATAATAAATTCTTTATCTCTATCTAAGTTCATAGTAGTTGTAATTATTATACAACAGTTAGTAAAGAGTTTATGAAATAGTAGAACTTTATATCAATAAAGTATTACTATAATTATGCTAGTTAGATACTATTTTAAATATTAATTAGGAGACTTATATTACTAAGATAACTAGAATATAAATTAACCTGAATAGATACGTATCTGAAGTTTTATTTTATATAATGCTAGGAATAATATACCTAGTTACCCTTAAAAGGCTATAATTATAATACTAATAAGTTATTTCAGACTTTATAAGAAATAAGATATAAAAAGAAATAATTAATAGTTCAACTATCTATATTATTAGTAATATACTAAAAGGGATATATATAAAAAGACTTATAGAATTTATTAAATTACTAGCTATAATATTTTCTAGTTTAGGAAAAAGAAGATATAAATAGTTTATAACTAGTTTAGTATAGATTAATATAGCCCTAGAAGTTATATTACTTATAGTTTTAAAATACCCAATCCTTATTCTATCAACTACTTTTATTTCCTTTATAGATTTATTTAATAAAAATAAATTTCTAGATTTCTCTTTTACTAGGAATTTCTTAATTTTTATATTTACCTTAGATAGATTAAAGCTAGACTTATTTTGAAGATTGCTTTATAATATACTAAAAGAATACTTTTTGAAAGTCTAAAACTAAATATTAGATTTAATAGATAAAAGATAGGTCTAAATTAATTTATTTATAACTAAAATACTTATTCTTTTATTAAAGACTTTAGGGGGAAATAATAATTCTATATAGATTATTATACTTTCAACATTATTAATACTTATAACTTTTATTCTATAAGAATACATATAATACCAAAGCTGCTATATAACTCTACTAGCTCTTATATAGCTCAAGTAACTTATATAAAATATAACTATTCTATTTATACATATTTAAACACTTCATTCTAGTTAGAAGAAAACATACTTTTCAACAAACTACTTTCAAACTATATACTATATTATTTACTTATCACAATTATAAGCCTAGGAATTTTCATTCAAGTCTAACTATTCTTAGTCAAAAAGCAAGAGAGTCGCTAATACAAAAAAGCTTGTCTATCTCGAACTTTAATCAAAACAATAGAGAAACTTCGAAACTACTTTTATTAAAAACAGAAATACTTTACATTCTACTACTAGAACTCCTATTATTAAATAACCTTCTCTAGCTTAAGTATTTTAACCCTTTATCATTTAAGCTCCCTAGTTTATACTACTTATCTAACTAGTTTCAAATAGTTATATCCCTAGTATTTTAATAATAATAATTAGTTCCCTAGTTAATAAACCTCCTATATTTTAGCTAGTTCCTAAATGATTTAGAATTTATAGTTATAATTATAATACTACTAGTCTTAGGTATTTTCTTTTAATTCAGGCTTAAGTTCCTACTCTTACTCACTTTAGGGGTTATAGTTAACTTTTAATACTTATATAAGTCAATTTCTATATACCTCTTATAATATCTCACCTACCTCAGGGTTTAGAGTTCGAATAATTAGTATTTAACTAGATAAAAACCTATCTCAAGAGTTTCATTCTCCAAAAATAATTAGAAAAGTTCTATTACCTTCTCTCTTTTTATTTTACTACTATCAAAACCTATCATTGAAAATAAAATTTACTTTAAATCACTTATTCACATATTTAAATAAATAAAGAATAGCCTTAAGTAGCTTTTTATATTATTTAAACTAGACCTGAAATTATTACTGATAAATCTATAAAATTAAGAAATACTCTAAATTATTTAAACTTCACTTAAATCAGATTCTTTATTAGTCTATCTACTAGTATTATATTTATGAATATATAGATTACTTTAAAACTACTTTTTAAGTATTCTTAATAAAAGTATATTTATTAAATATCTATATATTAAAATCTAATAAATAAGTATTTACTAACTAAGATTACTAGTCTAATTATTTAATACTTATTATAATAAATTCTCTTAATATCTCTAAAGTCAAGCTCGATATCTCAAAATAATCTCTTCAAAACTATAGCTTTTTTTAAAGTATATTCTAGGCTAAGAAGTTCTACTTTAGTTATTAATATAATTCTAATATTTTATCAAGTAGTTTTCTATTAATTAAAGTCTTCGTTAGATTAGTAGACTTATTACTAAGCTTTATAAGTTATTACTTAGTAATATTTAGTTAATACTAGAAATTATTTATTTCTAAAAAAACCTCTTAATCTCTAATCTAAAAAGATTTTCTTATTATACTAGTAGTAATTCTCACGTATTTCTCAAGTAGTTTAGCTACCTCCTCAATATCTTTATTACTATCTTATTCTTTATCTATTATTATCTCAGGTTCTTTATCTTTATTATAAATAGTTTTAAATACTAGATCTTTAAACTTAGAATTACTAACTAAATTATCTTCTTTATTATTAAAAAGAAACTTTCAAATAAAGATTTTCCTTAGATAACTATAAAAGTATTTTAAACTAGTAGTAGTAGTAAACTTCTTTATTTAAACAACTTTCTTTTTTATAATACTACTAAACTTAGATATCTTAGTAAATTCAAGAAATAGTAATAAATATTCTAATAAATTAAAGAACTTAGTAAAATATGAATTAAAGAATAGTTTTAATTAAATTAATCAACTTTTATACTAAAACTAGAAGTTTAAACTACTAATAGGATTCTCTTCTTTGATGAAATTAAACTATACTTAAATTTTAGAAATAAAACATTCTTAGATAAAATTACTAAAGTTAAAAAACATATTAATAGAGAAGGAGGAGAAAAGGAAAGAATAAGGATCGAATTTGTTTAAAAAAAGAAAATTAAATAAAAACTACTAAATAAAATAAACTTCTTAAAAAGAACACAGAGAAATATTTCAAATTCAAGATTCGTTATCCTTATTAAGTATACAAAAATAAAAAATAACTAAAGTAATTCAAAGAATTAATATTCTATTACTTTCAAGAATACAATTAAACAAAAATCACTTTAATTTCAAAATGGAATAAATAAGAAGTAGTATTAGATTACTAACTAAGATAGATATAAAATACTCTAGAAAGTTGATAGTAATATCATATTAATCAATATTAATATTAATAACTTATATCTTAACCTTAATAAAAAAATCCTTAAGTTTAATGATATCTTTCTTAATAAACTCAAGAGGCTTATCCTACAATTAGAACATCAATAAGAAGTAATACATATTATTATACTTAAAACTAATATATAGAATCTATATTAGCAATACATACTACCTATACAATAGGAAAACAACTATTGAAAATATTAATACAAAAAAAAAGGAGAACTAGTAAGTAAAGAATTAATAAACAATTTATTTATAGTGAACAAAAAAATTAGATTACTATTAATTTTAGAAGGAACTGACTAATTACCTTTACGAGTACTTGATAAAAAAAGTAAAATATATAATAAATTATAATAGCTTTATTAATTTCTCTTATTTAAGTATTAGAAGATCTATTTTAGGAATGATTTATTTTATTTTATTTATTGAGTATATTAATTAAATGATATAAGGGTATTTCTAGCAATTCCACTACTAGGGGAATATATGAAAATATGTATAGTACTAAAGCTACGGTGTGACTCTACTAGCTCTTATACGACTCGGGCAGCTTATATAAAGTATAACTATTTTACTTCTACGTATTTAAACGCTTTATTCTAATTAAAAGAAAACATACTTTTCAATAACCTACTTTCAAACTATATACTATATTTTATATTTATGATATATTCTTTACTATTAATTGAAGAAATACTATATTTATTATCTAAAAGAATATAATTTATTAAAGTCAATATTTATATAGTTTGTTATAAGATTTATTATATAGGGGGAGTAAATATAAAACTACCTTTTAGATATATTTTAGTTTATTCAAATAGCTTATTACTTTCTTCAGGCTAGTAAGTATATTTTTAATATTATAGTATTATATTAATAGTATATTGCAAAGTATTCCTAATAGTGTTATTATAGTTTACTTAGATAATATTCTTATTTATAGTTATAATTTAAAAGGAAACTATAAAGATAAAGTTAAGTAAATTTTCAAATACTTTCAGGGAACTAGTTTATACCTAAACTTAGAGAAGTATAGATTCTTAGTAAAATAAATTAATCATCTAGACTTTATTATAAAAATAAAGAAAAGTATCTACTATAACTTTAAAAAGATTAAAAGTATATAGAACCAGGAGGTCTTAAAATTATTTATAATATCTAGAACTTTTTTAACTTTATAAATTTCTATTATAACCTATTTAATTATTCCTCTAGTTCAATAGAACCTCTTATATAACTAATATAGAAAAGCGTACTATTTTACTAGGATATTATATATTACTAAGTATTCGAAGTATTTAAGTTTATATTTATTTTAGAACTAGTTATAGTTTAATAGGATTTAAAGTAGTATATAATAGTAGAAGTAAACTACTTAGGAATAATTCTAGCTAGTTATTTCTTTTAGGAAAATAGGGATAGTATATTATAGCTAGTTATTTATTGTTTAACTAGACTTACATTAACCTAGTAGAATTATACTATTTATAATAAAGAACTACTAGTAATAGTATTATATTTAAAAGTATAATTAGTAAAGTTATAGAGTATAGTAGAACTATTTATTATCTTTTCTATTTATAAAGCTCTAGAATACTTTATAGGCTTTATATATATCTTAGAATAATAAACTAAGTAAATAGAAGTTTTATTAGAATTTAGTTTTATATTAAAATATTACCTAGATTACTTTATAAGGTATTTTAATACTTTTCTATAATAAAGTTCAAATAATATAATAGAACTACAACTTATAATATGAATCTTCTAGTTTCTTTAAATTAATTAAAAAAATAAGGAAAGGCTTTCTTTAGTGTTTTTGCTTTATAATATATAAATAGAATAAGGCTAGGAAAAAGCTATATAAGTAAGCGATAACTACTAGTATATTACTAGTAAATTACTAAATAGGGATATTATATTCTGAGGTATTATATTACTAACATTATAGAACTAAGTTATTATAATAGTACTAGTATATAAGGTTTACCTAGAACCTATTTACTAAATAGCGAGGATATTCTTCTTAGAAACCTTAACTTAGATATAAATAGCTAATTATATAATAGGAAATAATAGTATTTTACTATACTAAGGCTAGGTTTAAATTCCCTAATGTAGAATATTAATAGTAATAGATTTCTAAATAATCTATAACTCTTTGATTCGAAGTTATCTTAGTATTAACTTAATATTTATATATTTATAATACTTTTATAGGATTAGTATTAAAATAATATATTAAGAAATATGAAATATTTAAATATAAATAAATAATATTTCCTAGTATTTATATAAAGGTTAATAGTACTATTAAAGCTTATTATAATGCTTATTGATTTTTGATAGGTTTTAGTTACAGAGTTCTATTACTTTTACAATAAAGCTATTATTGATTATAAGAGGGGACTTGAGGTTCCTTATAGTAATTATAGATTGATTATTGAAATATATCTA